>OU342741.1:76639539-76932997 GCA_910589775.1 Avena eriantha | reverse complement strand
GTGTTTAATAAACAAAAAGGGTTCCTAGTTATGCCTCTCTTATAGACTAGCTCATTGATTAACAAGATGATCAAGGTTTCCTGATCATGGAGATTGGATGTTGTTAATAACGAGGTCACAACACTGGTGGAATGATGTGATGAACATTCATCCGAAGTATAGAATTACGATCAAAGTCATTATGTTTATATTGCTATAACATCATACGAAGTAAACTTTATCCTTAGACCATGAGATCATGTTAATTGCTAACACCGGAAGAGTATCTTGATAACATCAAACGTCACACCGTAAACAGGGTGACTATAAAGATGGGTTCAGTGCTACGAAGGTGTTATGTTGAGGCTCATGGATCAAGAGTGGAATTTGTCAATCCTGATGACGGATAGATATACTCTGGGCCCTCTCGGTGATATCACATTAAGATAGCTTGCAAGCAAGTGATGTGATCACTAGAATGTTATATCACGGGAACGAGAACAGAGTGCATGTCGGTAACAAGATCAAACTAGGTATGGAGATAACGATGATCGAATCTCGGACATGTAATATATCGCGAGACAAAGGGATTTCGTTACTAGCGTTAAAGGTTCTCACGATCACAGAAGTCATCGTTGAATGTGTAGGAGTCAGTATGGATCTCCAGGTCCTGCTTCTGATTATTGATCTAAGAGGGGTCTCGATCATGTCTGCATTATTCATGAACCGTAGGGTGACACACTTAAGGGATACCGACACCATTTGGAGCAAATATATTTAGATAAAGATTAAGAAAGCGCTGGAATTATTTCAATAGACATCGAAACTGTTTCGGATGAAATTGCTGAAATTGGTTCTGCATGTAATATTGAAATGTTGCAGGGGGTTTTATGTGAATGTTTGTTAATTAAAGTAATTAACAAAATTCTATATAAAATTATTAAAAGAGTTTTATTAAATGAGAGAGCATTAAATTTGGAGAAATTTAATGCATTTAAGGTGGAGACTTTAAAAGGGAATGTGAAGAGGCATTTTAATGTGGAGGGGTTACCACCACATGAATGGAGGAGGTGAAGGGTCACCTCCCCGTGCGCCGGCCATGAAGGAGGGGTACCCTCCCCTCCTCCTATAAAAGGCCACCCTCTCCTCACTTCTTAAATACACCTCCTTGTGAAGGATCTCTCTCCCCCTCTAGTATTATTCCCATGGTCTCGGATTAGCGAGATACATGTTCCTGGTGGCTTTATCTGGAAAGGAGTTGCTGCTTCCGCTGCTTTGCTGGAGCGAGGGACGGAGGTTGTCGGGGTACCGGATGTGTGTGCGATCACGGATGCACCGCTGCTTTGCGGTGCTGGACTTGGTGCTGCTGGAGCTGGATCTGATGGACGTGCTGGAGCCGGACCTGCTGGACTTCCTCACGATCTTGAGATCGGCAAGTGTACGACTACATCAACCACGAGTTCCTACTCGTTAACAAAACTCGTTGTCTTCGAGGGTAAGTTCTCGTTGGATGTATGTCCACCCGTTGCTTTGTACCTAGTAGTTAGATCTTGGCATGTAGTTCACATCATAGGAATTTTTTTGTTTTCTATGTTGCGGACCCAACAGTGGTATCAGATCCTGATCTATGCGTAGGTGCTTTGCACGGGTAGTACACATATGTTTATATGTGGGCGGTGATGATCATGTTGTTGCATCTTCTATGTATTTTGGATATTGGTGGGATAGTGGGATGAAGCGGCCCGGACCAACCTTACATGTCATCGTACATGAGACCGGTTCCACGACTGACATGCAACTTGTTTTGCATAAGTGGCTGGCGGGTGTCTATCTCTCCTACTATAGTCAATATCTGATTTACAACGAGTTGCTAATAACTTGGTTATCCTCGTTGTGGTTCATGTTCGTAGGTGAGAACGGTTCTATCTCCGAAAGCCCTAAGCCACGTAAAACTTGCAATTGATAAATTAGAGGCGTCTAGTTTAGATCGTTGCTGGGCTAGTGTCTTGATATGGTATTGTTGTAAGTAGATGTATGATAGATACTCTTACAACACACTCAACATGTAACTTCCATAGACCTTGGCCTTACACACAAAGGAATGATAGAGATCATACCACGATGCAAGTGATAGAGATCAAATGCATGGACCATATGATCTCACTTTACACATTAGATGTTAGCATCTTATACTGCTAGTTTGGCGCTTTTGGTAGCATTATAAGATGATCCCTCATTTAAATATCAAGATAAAATGTGTTCTTCCTTAAGTATGCACCGTTTTATGGATCGTGTTTCGAGACATCACGTGATGATCGGGTGTACTCGAATCTACGCTTTCATACAAACGGGTGTAAGACAGTTTTACACATGCGAGTACTAAGGTTCTTACTTGGCGAGCCTAGCATGTACAGACATGGCCTCGGAACACGGACCGAAAGGTTAAGCATGAGTCATATAGTTGATATGATGCCCATATAGATGCTCGCCTTTGAAGCTACATCAACTCACGTGATGATCGGACTTGGTGTAGTGGATTTGGTTCATGTAATCACCAAAAAGACACGAGGGATGTCGTTTTTGAGTGGGAGTTCATTAGTAATTTGGATTAGTCGAACTCAATTTGTCATAAATTAAATCAAAGTGAATTTGCATAGTTTTTTGTAGTCATTGGCATTCGTTTTCTACCTTATGCTTAGTTTTTTTATTTGAGATAATAGAACTATAGAATTTTGGATATTTACTTTACGAACTAGTATCGTATTGTTTTGAATGTCAATTTAAAGTTTATAAGTCCTATTGCAAACTTTCAGCAAACTCTATTTACTCCATGAAGTTTAATAAGTAGTATTAAATCAAGAATAAGAATTCCAATGTTAGTATCTAAAGTATCATGTTTGCCTCCATGATTATTGATATTCAAAATGTTGTTTTAATATCAAGATTATATTGGAGCTGAAAATTGTTTCAGAAACCATCATGTGTGAAAGATATTGTGATATCCGAAACAATGTTTTTGGTTGCATTATGATAGAGTATAATTTAGCAAAATACATGTTCTCATATTGTATGAGAATTTGTGAAGGATGGAGATGCTAGGCATCCGAATCTACCAAAAAGGTTTTGGGAACTAATATTATACACGTGATTCTTCCTTATAAGCTATAGTATCTTGATCATGAAAGTTGTCATGATAAGGATGAATAGAAGATGTAAGTAAAATGTTTACTACACTAATAGATTACTAAAGAATGGATTTTTGAAAGAACACCAAACATTTGATGATGGTGATCCACTTCAAAGTGCAAGTCCAAAGGTATTAGTATTTGACTATATACGCTTTGTACCATGTGTCATGTTGATGACACCACTATTGATGTTGATAGATTCTTTTAAAAGAAAAAGGAATTGCTGAAAGAGAATCTATAAAATATTTGGCAGAAAATAAAAGGTTGGAGATGTCCAACTTAGGTATATAGAAGATATACATGTTATGGCTGTATTCCTTGCTTGTTAAACAATGTGGCTCTTAGGTATTGGATACCGAATTGGTTGGTATGAAATTTCATACAGGACAACGCAATTCATGAACTACAATGGCTTAAGTAACTAGCAAGAGAATGAGTGATGATGTTCATCGAAAACAAATAAAGTGTTATTGTGTTTTTCGTTGTCATCAAACCAAGCCTTCAAGATTTGTTTAAATAATTGTTATTTTGTTCCGGTATTATGAGAACAATGGATGTTCAAATAATTACCGTATTCCATAAAGGATGGATGAACTTTTACAAGTCTAGTTGGAGAAATCACATCCATAAACACTATTGCTAAAATGTCGCAAGACAAATGATTGAAAGATCACTTATGAAGTGACATCGCTGTTTAAATTATATTTGAAAGAAAACATGAAGAAACTCCATGTTGATGGATTCTGGAGTCTTTGATTTTGATCAATTGACGCATGTGAGACTTTCCTCGAGATAATTGAAACTCCGTCCATAGGCTAGAGAGGAACGGCTGACTAGCTTATTGGAAATTGTGCATGCTGATGTGCATAGTCCATTATGTGTAGCCATATGCGATGGATCTTTTTGCTTCATATGCTTTCTTCAAAAATTTGAGTGAATATATCTGTATATTTACTTAATAAGGAAGAAGTATGAAACATTTGAAAGTTGTTCAAAGACTTTCAAGATGAAGTGGAAAATCATTGTAACAAGAAAATAAAGAGTTTATGATTCGATCATAAAGGAAGATATTTGAGTTACATGTTTAGCAAAAACACCTAAGACTTGAGGAATTGTTCCATGATTTGTGTTTCCCAATAAACCATAGGAGTATGGCATATTCGAGAGATGAAATCGAACCATGTTTGACGTGGTAAGAACAAAGGTGTCATTTATAAAACTGCCATTATGTTTTAAGGATTGAAGCTTTAGAGACTACCACTTTTACACTGAAAAGAGCACCATCGTGATCCATTGAAATGACACCATATGAGTTATGGTTTGGGATACAACCCGAATTGTCTTTTCTTAAATTTTGGTATGCTATGCATAAGTAAAATGTTTACAAGCAAAGTCGGATACGCACGTCTTTGTAGGTTATCCCAAAGAATTTGTTGGGAATTTCTCCATAACACCGAGGACAAAAGAGTTTGTCGCTTGGAACATCAAGTTTCTTGAGAAGGAACTTTTCGTGAAAAGTTAAGTGGGAGGACAATAGAACTTTGATAAGGTTGTTGAACCTTAGCTATATGTGCTAAGTAGCGCAGCGCCGGAAAGTGTCCCGGTGGCGGCCACAATGCTCACGGCTCTCGTGATTGCAAAAGGTGTGATCTCGGAGATTAGAGTTCCTATAGAACCGTGTGGGTCGGTAAGAATCAAATAGTAAGATTTGATAAGCAAGTCGTTATGGTTTTGACAATGATGAACCGACTACATGCAAAGAAGCGATGATGGGCCCTGACTCCATAAAATGACTAGAAGTCATAGAATCCGTGATAGTATCCATATACGAGAAATCAAGTTTCTGAACTTGGAAGACCCTCCGGAAAGGCGTGAAGTCTATCGGTCGTATTTGGATCTATAAAGAAATAAGACATGGATGTTTAACATCTATGAAATAGTCGACATGTCAGAAAGAAGTTTACGACAATGTTCAAGGAGTTGACTATGATAAGATTTGATCTTTCATAGCGATATATAGTCTTGACGGATTAATGTAGTAACCACTACATATAATTTGGTATATGGTAGTTGAATAAACAAAACAAGTTTCTTCTAATAGAACGGTAACCTAGGACGTGTACATGACATGGTCCGAAGGGTTTGTTAATTCAAAGGGTGCTAAAAGGGCATGTAAACTTCAATAGTTGAAGTAAGCATAGCGGAGTTGGAATCTTCACCATGATGAAACTGTTAAAAGAGTTTAAATTCATCGGAGATGATGAAGATGCTTGCATTTGCAAGAAATAAAGTGGGAGCGCTGAGACATATTTCTAATACATTATGTAGAGGACATATTGTTGATTGGAAATGATGTATCTTGTATTGACACAAGTTAAGAATTTCATTAAAATAAGATTTCGATGAAAGACTTGGGCAAACCCGGAATATTTGGCATCAATATCTATATGGATAGATTAAGGTGCAAATATGGTTGTGCCAGACATACATATATGAGATATTGAAAGGGTTCAATATGGAAACAACAAGAAAGGTTCTTGCTGCATGGAAATGATTGTATCAAAATTCAAGTGTTTCAACACTTGGTGAGTAAAATCACATGAAGATTTTGATCGATTATACCATGATATGTATATATCCAGAATGTCCTATGCTCTAAATGTTATGAGCACATACCAGAATGATTCATGAGATGATCATTGGACAATAGTAAAGATATTCTTATGAGCTTTGGAAGAACTAAGAATATATAATGTATAAGTGACAAATAGTTAAAGGTAGTTCATTGTAAAGTGTTACATTGATACTAGTTTTGTCACAAGATACAAATTAAATTTATCTCAATTTAGACTACGGGTGGCACAATGTAATGGAAATGATGTTCCATGATGATTTGGATGAGTTCCAAAGTTGAGACATTGTGACGGATACTACAACAAAAGGCTAAGTATATGACTGCTATAGTAGCAGCAAAGGAGGGCATTTGTGTTAAGTAGTTTGTTATCAAACTAGGTGTGGTTCAAAGTGGGATAATACTATGAAGATATATTGTGTGACAATAATATCAACATATTTTGAGCCGAACGAACTAAAGGTCTCACCAAATGACCAAATTTATACAATGCCATTTCATTTGAGAATGAGTGATGCGTAGAGACGCAAAGACATGCAAATAACACACGGACCTGAAACTGTCAGATCCGGAGATTATGTTAACCACTAGCAATAGCGTATATGCAACACCAGAAAGCCATAGGTGTTCAATACGCAAAGTTTTTCAAACTAGATTATTGACTCTAGTGCAACTGGGAGACTGAAGGGAATATGCCTGAGAGGCAATAATAAAGTGGTTATTATCTTATTCCATGTTTATGATAAATGTTTATTTTGCATGCTATAATTGTATTGATCGAAAACGTCAATACATGTGTGTTTAATAAACAAAAAGGGTTCCTAGTTATGCCTCTCTTATAGACTAGCTCGTTGATTAACAAGATGATCAAGGTTTCCTGATCATGGACATTGGATGTTGTTAATAACGAGGTCACAACATTGGTGGAATGATGTAATGAACATTCATCCGAAGTATAGCATTATGATCAAAGTCATTATGTTTATATTGCTATAACATCATACGAAGTAAACTTTATCCTTAGACCATGAGATCATGTTAATTGCTAACACCGGAAGAGTATCTTGATAACATCAAACGTCACACCGTAACAGGGTGACTATAAAGATGGGTTCAGTGCTACGAAGGTGTTATGTTGAGGCTCATGGATCAAGAGTGGAATTTGTCAATCCTGATGACGGATAGATATACTCTGGGCCCTCTCGGTGATATCACATTAAGATAGCTTGCAAGCAAGTGATGCGATCACTAGAATGTTATATCACGGGAACGAGAAAAGAGTGCATGTCGGTAACGAGATCAAACTAGGTATGGAGATACCAATGATCGAATCTCGGACATGTAATATATCGCGAGACAAAGGGATTTAGTTACTAGCGTTAAAGGTTCTCACGATCACAGAAGTCATCGTTGAATGTGTAGGAGTCAGTATGGATCTCCAGGTCCTGCTTCTGATTATTGATCTAAGAGGGGTCTCGATCATGTCTGCATTATTCGTGAACCGTAGGGTGACACACTTAAGGGATACCGACACCATTTGGAGCAAATATGTTTCAGATAAAGATTTAAGAAAGCGCTGGAATTATTTCAATAGACACTGAAACTGTTTCGGGTGAAATTGCTAAAATTGGTTCTGCATGTGATATTGAAATGTTGCAGGGGGTTTTATGTGAATGTTTGTTAATTAAAGTAATTAACAAAATTCTGAATAAAATTAATAAAAGAGTTTTATTAAATGAGAGAGCATTAAATTTGGAGAAATTTAATGCATTTAAAGTGGAGACTTTAAAAGGGAATGTGAAGAGGCATTTTAATGTGGAGGGGTTACCACCACATGAATGGAGGAGGTGAAGGGTCACCTCCCCATGCGCTGGCCATGAAGGAGGGGTACCCTCCCCTCCTCCTATAAAAGGCCACCCTCTCCTCACTTCTCAAATACACCTCCTTGTGAAGGATCTCTCTCCCCCTCTAGTATTATTCCCATGGTCTCGGATTAGCGAGATACATGTTCCCGGTGGCTTTATCTGGAAAGGAGTTGCTGCTTCTGCTGCTTTGCTGGAGCGAGGGACGGAGGTTGTCGGGGTACCGGACGTGTGTGCGATCCCGGATGCACCGCTGCTTTGCGGTGCTGGACTTGGTGCTGCTGGAGCTGGATCTGATGGACGTGCTGGAGCCGGACCTGCTGAACTTCCTCACGATCTTGAGATCGACAAGTGTACAACTACATCAACCACGAGTTTCTACTCATTAACAAAACTCGTTGTCTTCGAGGGTAAGTTCTCGTTGGATGTATGTCCACCAGTTGCTTTGTACCTAGTAGATAGATCTTGGCGTGTAGTTCACATCGTAGGCAGTTTTTTGTTTTCTATGCTGCGGACCCAACAGGAAGAACACACATGCGATGACACTGGGTGGATCCATGTGTGGTTTGTGAGAAGAACACACATGCAATGACTCTGGTGGATCCATGTGTGGTTCATGGGAAAAACACACATGCAATGACTCTGGGTGGATCCATGTGTGGTCTTGATACATTGCAAATGTATCTATAATTTTTGATGTTCCATGTTTGGGTTTTATCTACTTTCTTATGTTTTGTCCACACTTTGGAGTACTTTTCATATGAATTCTTGGACTAACCTATTAACAAGATGCCATAGTGCTAGTTGCCTATTTTCTGCTGTTTTTGGTTCCAGGAAAGTCAGAAAATCAATATTCTCGGAATTGGACAGGACAAAAGCCAAAGTTCCTATTTTACCGGAAGACTCATGGAGCCAGAAGCAGAGACGGAGGAGGGCCAGGGCCTGGCCACACCATATGGTGGCGCGGGCTAGCCCTGGCCGTGCCACCAGGTGGTGTGGGCCCCCTGGCCTCCCACCGAACTTGCCCTCTGGCCTATAAGAAGCCTCCCGAAGCCAAAACCCTAGATCGTCAAGCCTCCAGCCACGAAAAGTTCCACAGCGCCGCCGCCACCGAAAAGGAGATTCGGGGGACAGAAAGTCTCTGTTCTGGCACCCTGCCGGGACGGGGAATTGCCCCCAGAGCCATCTCCATCGATCTCCACCACCATCTCCATCACCGTTGCTGATTCCCATGATGAGGAGGGAGTAGTTCTTCCTCGAGGCTAAGGGTTCTACCGGTAGCTATGTGTTCATCTCTCTCTCTATGCATGATCATATTGTGATCATGAGCGTGTAATCTAGTAGATCTACCTTGCCACTCAAGTGCTTAATAGATCTCTGCTCTCCCTATGTGTGTGAAAGTGATAGCATGCTCACCATGGTGGCACTTAGGCTAGAGATTACAAATACTTGTTATGAGTTATATTTGGAGTTGGATGTTTCTATGAAATTGTGGTGTTTGTTGGACTCATCTAGTACTCAAGGTGACAGTGTGGGGTTTTCTAGATGGGAAAGGCTTACTTTGAGGTGTGCTGTTATAGCCCTACCATCGATTGGAGTGTCCAACCGGAGAGTAGTCAAGAGTAGTATCATCAAGAGAAGATATTTATATGAGAGAGTGTTCACTAGTGAAAGTATGATCCCTATGCCTTGTTTCTTAGCATTGATACACCGTTTGCATCTAGATCTGTTACATGTTTGGTTGCTTCCATCTTTATTTCAGTTTGCCTTTAGTCTTTTCCACGCCATCAAGCTATTTTCTAGCACCGTTACCATTATCTTATATCCATACCACTTGTATTTCACTATCTCTTCGCCGAACTAGTGCACCTATACACCTGACAAGTGTATTAGGTGTGTTGCGGACACAATAGACTTCTTGTATCTTGATTGCAGGGTTGCTTGAGAGGGGATACCTTTGACCACTTCTTCCCTGAGTTCGATAAACCTTGGGTGATCCACTTAAGGGAAAACTTGCTGCTGTTCTACAAACCTCTGCACTTGGAGGCCCAACAACTGTCTACAAGAATAGAAGTGCGTAGACATCAAGCTATTTTCTAGCGCCGTTATCGGGGAGGTAAGGTAAAATGTATTCACATCGGAGGATTAAAGAAGAAGAACCTCCCACGGCAAACACCTATTTTCTGGCGCCGTTGCCGGGGAGGTAAGGCAAAAGGTACTCACATCCTCCGGTGTGAGTGCTTGAAGTTATTTCCTTTAGATTCGGCAATTTTGTATTTTTGTTTCTTGTTTTCACTAGTTAGGCTTAATGGAAAACAACAAAAAAATTAGAGAGCTTTATAGTCTTTATCTTGAGTTAGGACATGAAGTGTTTGAAGAGAAAATTAAAAAACCCATGGAACTTTATTTGCGTGCTAATAGCAATGTTATTAGTATGAATTCTTTGAACACCATTATTGCTAATGCTATGGAAAAGTCTAAGCTTGGGGAATTTAGTTTTGATGAGCATGATATTTTTAGTTCCCCAAGCATGGAGGAGAAAATTTACTTGATGATACTATGCCTCCAATATATGATGATTACAATGATGAATATGATATTCTTAGTCCACCTACTATTGAGGAGGAAATTAATTATGACTACAATATGCCTCCTATATTTTATGATTATGGTGATGAAAATAATAATGATAGCTATTTTGTTGAATTTGCTCCCACTACAATCAATAAGAATGACTATGTTTATGTGGGGGTATTAATTCTTTTATGCATGTGGCTCATGATAAGAATGTTTCTTGTGATAGTTATATTGTTACTTTTATCCATGATGCTACTGAAAGTTATTATGAGAGAGGGAAAACATGGTTTTATGTGTCTCAACAATATTAAGTTTCCCCTCTTTATGTTGAAAGTCTTGAAGTTGCGCTTGCTTTGCTTTACTATGCTTGTTGCTTTGTGCTTTCATGACTTGTTTCTTTACAAGATTCCTATGCATAGGAAGTGGGTTAGACTTAAATGTACTTTGAATTTGCTTCTTGATGCTCTCTTTCACTTCAATTTATATTTCTTATGTGAGCATCTTCTCAAACTATCATGCCTAACATAAAGGCGTTAAAGAAAAGTACTTATTGGGAGATAACCCAAAAGTTTTAGATGAGTCTTAGAGGTTATTACTTCTGTAATAACCGCTCCTTATCCTTTTTATTTGCTTTTTGTGCCAAGAGTAACCTCTAATGAGAGAGAAGTAATGATTGGGAAAGTTGCTATCCCGAAACAGATTTCTATGCTTCGCCGTAAACATTCGTGTAAAATCTATGTACGTCCTTTTGAGGCGTGAATTTTTGTGCTTCTGCCCCAGGTTATTATCTAACTTTCGTTAGTTCAACACTTTTTGATTTGAGAAACAGAAGGTCTTCGAAAAAATTCGTCTTTACCTGCTGGTCTGTTTTGACAGATTTCTGTCATTTTCTGCATTTGCTTCTTGTTGGTTCCTTTTTGAGTTCTTTTGGAGAATTGAGCTTTTTGAGGGAAGTGCTACAGTAACTTGTGTTTTAATGGAAGTTTTATTGGTGTTATAAATGAACCTTAAGACTTATTTATCTTGAGTGCACTAATGTTGCTAATAAAGATTGTGTGAAGTTTTGTATGAAGGAAAAATTTCAGGTGTATGGAAGGAATGAGCAATGAGATGAAGGACGGACTAAAGCTCAAGCTTGGGGATGCCACGTGTTTCACCCCCAGAAAAATCCAAGAAGTACAAGCGTCAAAGCTTGGGGATGCCCAAGGCATCCATTTCTTCATCAATAAAAATTCCAGGTTTCTTCCAAACGCTTCATTTTTATTATTTCATGCACAGTTGTGTTGTTCTTGGAGCGTCTTCTTTTTGTTTTATTTTTGGTTTTTAGTTTGCTTGGTTTGCTTAGTTTTCTAAATAAATTGGTTGGACCCCCTCTTTCATACATTGGTTTGCAAATAGTTTGGTTTGGTTTGGTTTGGAAAAGAGTAGGAAAGTTCATGCTTATGTGGTAAAAAGAGCTTGTTTTTGACTGTGGCCTATGCTTTGTCATGCCATGCTTTATATTTTGTTTTGGCTTTATGCTTAGTATTCTTTGCTGTAGCATGATTTGTTATAAAAAATTGAGATTGCTTAATGTGCCTTGGATGAATCATGCGTTGTTTTAGCATATTAAAGCATAGTATAGTGGTATTCTCCTTTGATGCTTTATTTGGGTTGACTTGGCACATGCTCACACCATGTTATGACTATCTCAAGTCACCATAGCCTTTATGATCCTTTAGTTTTCAACTTGTAGTATCACTTTATGCTTTGATCAATGATGTTTTGTCGCTCTGCATGATTATGGCCATTATTGCTCTCTTAGTTTGTCGCTCCCAGTCTTTTGATAGTCTCCACAACAAAGTATGAGTTCCACTCATGCATCCAACTCCCTAAACCAAGTTATTCCAAAGAGTCCACCATACCTACCTACTAGCTTATGCTATTCCAAGTATATTCATGCTTTTGTCTACCTTCCACTTGTTATGAGCAAACTAGTGATTAAAGCTCTCACGAACTTGATGGCACACTTTACTTTTTGCATCTAATAAACTTGAACCATTTTGTCTTCTATGTTGTATATGCTTGCACTTATTTGTTGGGAATTAGCAGAACCATGCTTTCATGGGGAACGCTTTCAACATTGCACTTGGTACTTGTACCTAGTTGATATCATGCTCTTTTGTATATGGATGTCGTCGGTGTGAAATGAAAGGGGAGCTTGTAAGTTCATGGAGTTATGTATATGTGTTAGAGAAACGCCTGGGCCGCTGGTCTAATCCATGTTGACATGGTGGAAACCTGCAGCGTAACCATAATGAGCTGTCTATGAAGCATTGTTCTTATAAAAAAGGAGTCCTATGTTGAGAAAAAAAAGAGAAAAGAGAAAAAAAGAGATACTATGAAAAGAGGAAAGAGAGAAAAAAGCACCATATTCCCATGGTAAATAAGAAGATTGTTGAGATGCTCGTTGTTTGCTTGCCTTGTCATTTTGATATGGGGATTCTTCCGTGTCATCGGGCAAGGGGTACCCGTTGGCGGTTCTCAATGATACACATGTACTTACAATGAAAAGAACTTACCGGTGACTAAACTTGAGTAGCATGAGGAGCGGCCCTCGTATACAAGGGACATGAGATTTCTGACTTATACTTCATCAAGCATGTACACCATAGTTTGTTCACTTTAACCTTAATCACTTCAAGATGCTTATGATAGGGGCAATGAGATCTGAAAGCTATAAGTACCATAATTTTTGGAAGCTCTTTATGAGACTTGAATCCCTACTTCCTTTTACAAAGGTCTTTCTTCCACCATTACATTGAGTCTCCACCTTCTATCTTTATGCACTTACTTTGAGAGCATAGTGGCTATTCTTAGTTCTATGTGCATTGTCCCAAGACTAGTTGATTGATGCATAACTTGTTATTGCTTGTTATAAACTATTGTATCTAGTCACTCTTATGAACTTTGAAGGTGTCCTATGCATTTATATTTGCTACTCTATTGAGGGACAAGTTGAATACTATTATGCTATGTTTTCTTTATGTGAAACAAACAAACGTCTTGCAAAGCATTGTTATTCATGAATCTTTTGTTTGTACCTTTTCATGTTGCATCATAGTCTCTTTGCTTATTGCTAGAACTTTGTCTTTCATGTTATGATTGAAGTACTATGATCCCAGCTTTCAATGCTTGCAAATGTTTTGATCAAGTTTATGATGGTGCACGTCACCTCAAAAATTATTATTTCTTTTTATCACTTACCTACTCGAGGACGAGCAGGAGTTAAGCTTGGGGATGTTGATACATTGCAAATGTATCTATAATTTTTGATGTTCCATGTTTGGGTTTTATCTACTTTCTTATGTTTTGTCCACACTTTGGAGTACTTTTCATATGAACTCTTGGACTAACCTATTAACAAGATGCCATAGTGCCAGTTGCCTGTTTTCTGCTGTTTTTGGTTCCAGGAAAGTTAGAAAATCAATATTCTCGGAATTGGACGGGACAAAAGCCAAAGTTCTTATTTTACCGGAAGACTCATGGAGCCAGAAGCAGAGACGGAGGAGGGCCAGGGCCTGGCCACACCATATGGTGGCGCGGGCTAGCCCTGGCCGCGCCACCAGGTGGTGTGGGCCCCTTGGCCGCCCACCGAACTTGCCCTCTGGCCTATAAGAAGCCTCCCGAAGCCAAAACCCTAGATCGTCAAGCTTCCAGCCACGAAAAGTTCCGCAGCACCGCCGCCACCGAAAAGGAGATTGGGGGGACAGAAAGTCTCTGTTCCGGCACCCTGCCGAGATGGGGAATTGCCCCCGGAGCCATCTCCATCGATCTCCACCACCATCTCCATCACCGTTGCTGATTCCCATGATGAGGAGGGAGTAGTTCTTCCTCAAGGCTAAGGGTTCTACCGGTAGCTATGTGTTCATCTCTCTCTCTATGCATGATCATATTGTGATCATGAGCTTGTAATCTAGTAGATCTACCTTGCTACTCAAGTGCTTAATAGATCTCTGCTCTCCAAATGTGTGTGAAAGTGACAGCGTGCTCACCATGGTGGCACTAAGGCTAGAGATTACAAATACTTGTTATGAGTTATATTTTGAGTTGGATGTTTCTATGAAATTGTGGTGTTTGTTGGACTTATCTAGTACTCAAGGTGACAGTTTGGGGTTTTCTAGATGGGAAAGGCTTACTTTGAGGTGTGCTGTTATAGCCCTACCATCGATTGGGGTGTCCAACCGGAGAGTAGTCAAGAGTAGTATCATCAAGAGAAGATATTTATATGAGAGAGTGTTCACTAGTGAAAGTATGATCCCTATGCCTTGTTTCTTAGCATTGATACACCGTTTGCATCTAGATCTGTTACATGTTTGCTTGCTTCCATCTTTATTTTAGTTTGCCTTTAGTCTTTTCCACGCCATCAAGCTATTTTCTGGCACCGTTACCATTATCTTATATCCATACCACTTGTATTTCACTGTCTCTTCGCCGAACTAGTGCACCTATACACATGACAAGTGTATTGGGTGTGTTGGGGACACAACAGACTTCTTGTATCTTGTTTGCAGGGTTGCTTGAGAGGGGATACCTTTGACCACTTCCTCCCTGAGTTCGATAAACCTTGGGTGATCCACTTAAGGGAAAACTTGGAGGCCCAACAACTGTCTACAAGAATAGAAGTGCGTAGACATCAGGTCTGTGAGAAGAGCAGACATGCAACGACACCGATGGATCCATGTGTGGTCTTTGGGATGAACACACATGCAATGACATTGGTGGATCCATGTGTGCTCTGTGAGAAGAGCAGACATGCAACGACACTGGTGGATCCATGTGTGGTTTGTGAGAAGAACACACATGCAATGACACTGATGGATCCATGTGTGGTCTTTGGGAAGAACACACATGCAATGACACTGGTGATATGTGGTATTTGAGAAGAACACACATCCAATGACTCTAGCTGTGGTTCATGAAAAGAGCAAACATGCAATGACACTGGTGGATCCATGTGTGGTTCATGGGAAGAACACACATGCAATGACACTGGTGGATCCATGTGTGGTCTGTGAGAAGAGCAGACATGCAACAACATCGGTGGATCCATGATATGGTTCATGGGAAGAACACACATGCAACAACACCGGTGGATCCATGATATGGTTCATGGGAAGAACACACAGACAATGACACTGGTGGATCCATGTGTGGTCTTTGGGAAGAACACACATGCAATGACACTGGGTGTGGTTCATGATATGGTTTGTGAGAAGAACACACATGCAATGACACTGGTGGATCCATGTGTGGTCTTTGGGTAGAACACACGTGCAATGACACTGGATCCATGTGTGGTCTATGAGAAGAACACACAACCAATGACTCTAGCTGTGGTTCATGAAAAGAGTAGACATGCAATGACACTGGTGGATCCATGTGTGGTTCATGGGAAGAACACACATGCGATGACACTGGGTGGATCCATGTGTGGTTTGTGAGAAGAACACACATGCAATGACTTCGGTGGATCCATGTGTGGTTCATGGGAAGAACACACATGCAATGACTCTGGGTGTGGCTCATGATATGGTCTGTGAGAAGAGCACACATGCAACGACACCGGTGGATCCATGTGTGGTCATTGGGAAGAACACACATGCAACGACACTGGGTGTGGTTCATGATATGGTTTGAGAGAAGAACACACATTCAATGACACTGGTGGATCCATGTGTGGTCTTTGGGAAGAACACACATGCAATGACACTGGATCCATGTGTGGTCTGTGAGAAGAACACACATCCAATGACTCTAGCCATGGTTCATGAAAAGAGCAGACATGCAATGACACTTGTGGATCCATGTGTTGTTCATGGTAAGAACACACATGCGATGACACTGGGTGGATCCATGTGTGGTCTGTGAGAAGAACACACATGCAATGACTCTGGTGGATCCATGTGTGGTTCATGGGAAGAACACACATGCAATGACCCTAGGTGTGTCTCATGATATGGTATGTGAGAAGAGCACACATGCAACGACACCAGTGGATCCATGGGTGGTCTTTGGGAAGAACACACATGCAATGACACTGGGTGTGGTTCATGATATGGTTTGTGAGAAGAACACACATGCAATGACACTAGTGGATCCATGTGTGGTCTTTGGGAAGAACACACATGCAATGACACTAGATCCATGTGTGGTCTGTGAGAAGAACACACATCCAATGACTCTAGCTGTGGTTCATGAAAAGAGTAGACATGCAATGACACTGGTAGATCCATTTGTGGTTCATGGGAAGAACACACATGCGATGACACTGGGTGGATCCATGTGTGGTTCATGGGAAGAACACACATGCAATGAAACTGGTGGATCCATGTGTGGTCTGTGAGAAGAGCAGACATGCAACGACACAGGTGGATCCATGTGTGGTTTGTGAGAAGAACACACATGCAATGACACCGGTGGATCCATGTGTGGTATGTGGGAAGAGCACACATGCAACGACACTGGTGATATGTAGTTTGTGAGAAGAACACACATCCAATGACTCTAGTGGATCCTTACGTGGTTTATGAGTGGTTTATGAGAAGAACACACATCCAATGAAATCTTGTGGATCTATCTTAGCATAATTTGATGTATGCCATGATGTATTTCATTGTGCAAGACACCCACTTTCCATTTTTATATACTACTCAGTGTCGCCCTTGGTTTTATGTGGTACTCAGTTTTGCCCCCCTCTCTATCTTTCGTAGAAGCACAAATCTGTGCTCACCCTGTCTGCTACTCCCTGATTGGTTATCACAGTTGTCACGCGGATCGTGTGCACCAGCCGTTGATTCTGTGCGGTCCAATGATGATCGTTGCACACGTCGTGCCCTTCACAGTACAACGCAAGACAGCACGGACGTCTCCCTCAGCGAGACTTCTACAAGAAGGAACACGATGTCGTCCATGGAAAAAGTTGTCGAGAGGTCATGTCATGTTTAATCAAGTCTGAAAAGCCTACTACTACGCCACAACGCATGCGTCATCGAGTGCACGGTCGTCGATGGACAGCTGCAATTTATTGCCACTTGATTTTAATAAGACATATCCCATTTTTATGCAGCGGCTCTCAATCTCACTTCCAACTAGGCCCGACCGTAAGAAGCTTGCACGCGCTAGCCGGAGACCGAAGAGCTGAGCTCGACGGGACCTAACGTCTCCGCCTTCATCAACACATCCCTCTACCCGATCTAGCACAACCCCACAAATCTCGCCATACAGCCACCTACCTTCCCCTCTACATTTCCACTTTTAACTATCGCCAATTTTAGGGCCGTGTCAAACTTCGTACATAGAAATTGTGTATGTGCCCTTTGCATGCGGCTCAATACAAAACTGCCATGCATGGCCCGGGAAAAAACATGATGTACCGTGCACATGTCGTGGTGCACGGTGGTGCAACGAAACGTGCCTTGCTTCCATCCACCTTAACTATAGAGCCCCTCTCTGCACACCCACTCCCACTCTCACTCACTCTCCCCACGCAACCCTCTCCACTATCCCACCAGCATCCGCAAACTCCTAAGAATACCCCGTCCGCGCTGGCGATGACCGAGGAGGATAAGGTGGCCATCGTCGCCTCCGAGGCCGCCAGCGAGGAGGCCCCTGTCTCCTCGCCGCCCCCTCTCAACGCGTTGAAAGCAGCCGCCGTCCCTGTCCAAGCCCTAGTCGAGGCATCGATGGCAGCCGCTGTTCCCGTCCAGGCCCCCGTCCCCACTACCGACAGAGCCACCAAAGCGGAGCCCCCCGCCGGCGAGGAGGCCCTCGTCGGTCACAAGCGGATCAAGCTCTTATGGGGCACCTACGATCCAGATAAGTACATCGCTCCGCTGAACCCCTATGACACCGACATCGATGACCCATGGTCGGACGTAACTAGGGTTTGCTCCCCTCCCCTGGTTCTTCTACTGTTCCCATCGTTGGATGCTAGATGCTGGTTTATTAGGATTTGCTTGTTCACATTTCTATTGCTCGATCTTCTTACATCATCTACTCCCCCATTTTCCTTTTCTTCCAATAGGTTTCCGGCAGTGATGTCTGCAGTGATGACGAGTCCATACACACCAAGACTCGCCAAGTGCTGAGGAGGCTGCGGGCCGACAAGTATGCCGCCTTCTTCAGGGGCGGCCCCTGGCGCTGCCCGTTCCGCAAGGGGATCGCCTACAGTTGTGCGGGTGGCCCCGACCACACCGACTTCCTCTCCTTAATGAAGCATGCAGAGGCCGCGGGCTCCGGCATCCACAAAGGCAGCGAGCGAGAGACTGTGAACATCAACGCCTACATCGCTGAACATCGGGCTCTCGGCATTCACCTCCAAAATCTCTAGTGGTTGGCCATCAAAGAGGGTCGCATAGCTCCAATCAGGCCCAAGGTCCCCAAGATCAAGGGACTAGGCAGCAAGAAGTGGAGGAAGCGTCGAATGGAGGAGGAGGAGGCAGAGGTGCGGGCGCATGCAGGATGTGCCTGCAGCTGCGACGGCTGCCACTGCTGCTAAGCAGCTTCTTTCTAGCTATATCCTATTTCTGGCTGAATGCATCGAACCTCGTTAAGGAACCTACTTTTGTGAGAATCTTCTCTAGATTTGCTACCAATTTGGGCAAAATGAAACATATATGTTTAGCGAGAGAGGAAAAGGGCACTGTTTCAAACTGCCAGTTAAGAAGCTACCGTCTTGACAAGCTACAAGACACATACATAAACATAACACAACGAGGGTTAAATTTATTTTGCTAGTATCACTTGATGCACTAGACATCTTGGCAAGCTAACTGAGTTCCACAAAACAGAAACATAACACTGACAAGTAAAATTTAATTCACTCCTCATCAGACCACTTGACGCGCTTGCCATCATTACAGATACTCCACATCCGACAAACTGCTTTGTCCCAAATGGCATCTGACTTGGCTTTCCTATCTTCAGCGTCCTATGGAACAATTAGCGGTGCATCACGGGCCTAATTGTTGCCGCTAGAAGATGTCGCCTCTCTGTTTGCCGCTTCAGCTGCAGCCTCTCTGTCAGCTGCTTCTTCAGCTGCAAGCTCTCTTTCAGCTGCTTCTGCAGCCTCTCTGTCAGCTGCTTCAGATGCAGCCAATTTCTTTGCATATTCAACTTCAAACTCAGCTATTCGGCATTTTCTACAAAGGGCTCCCCTAAGCTCGTCTTCCCTCTTGCAAATAGGGCTAAACACGAGGTAACGTTGAAAAAATGGATCTTCTTGTACAGCTGGTAGGTCACGTAAGTATCTATGGCCGCATACTTCAGGTTTATATCAGACAACGGCCACTCGTTCCAGAAATCATGTCTATCCTTAGAGAAATCTTCCTTCATTGTGACATACGACTCATCGAGGATTGTAGTTGCGAGTGATGCCATTCCATCCTTTTTCCTGCCCCCTAGGATCTTGACAAGATGTTGAATATCGATCTAGTTGTGCGCAGGAATCATAATTTCCTCTTGATACAAATTCGAAAAATCAGTTGTTGTGTCGACATTGCAGAAAACAATTCCCTTTTTTTCAAGGAACTGGCGCAGCGCCGGACATTTCCTGTCAGTCCTGAAAGTATGTAGTTTGTCATCACCAAAATTTATAACTACAAATATTTTGTCAATGCAAGATCATCATCTCAATATAATTTTGAAAAGTTTAGTAAATGCAAGATCAAGACTCTCAACATTGTATTGTCATAATTTATTCGGTTTTGCTATTTCTCAGTCGACTGAACGAGTTGCACATTTCTTTTAACTATGGTTGCACTTTTCTTAGGTAATTGAGACTAAAGAAAATCTTAGTCGATTGAGACATAGGCAAACCCTAATTTATTTGCTCCTAAGTAAAATCCAGTAGTTGCAAGATGAGCAAGTGGATAAAGAACAAGAGGAGAAAACCCTAAAAGCGGTTAGCTACAGAGAGCAGATCTACAAACCGGGAGAGGTGGTAGACGAGGACGTGTTTCCGCATGGCAAGTTGAACGACGACGACTTCATTCACTTCATATGGGTGCTCCGGGGTGTACTCGAGTTCCAATCCCACAAACTTGTCCTCGTCTATCCCAACCCAACCCTCGTACATCCTCAGGACACGCACCACTGTCTCCTCCTCGTTGTTGTAGACAACGTCTATCTTCTTGTTGTCATATGTAGTGAAGCTTGTCTCTAGAGTGCGTAGATCTTCCATGGCGGCAAGGAGAAGACTGGAAGAAGATAGTAGATGACAGGAAGAAGAAGAGTGGTTTCTGCGAGGCAGGGGAACGGTGGAACCGTCAATTCGCTTTTATGGTAGGGGTTAACGATTGGGATGAAAGTCCAAGGAGAGACGCGTGGCGGTGGCCGTTCCAGCTTCTGAGTAAACAAAAAATAATTATAACACCGATACATGGGCCCTGTTTTGTCACGTCAATACACTGGGTAGGGGGCGTTGTCATATCCACTATGCCAACGCTGCAAGCCTACGTGAAAGCCACCCCGCCTAAGCGACGGGAGCAACATAACGGCGAACTGACAGGAGGGCCCAACTTGACGCCCGTTAGCCTGATTTTTTGTATTGAAACGTAAAGTTGAATTCGTGCCGAAATGGCCCCTCTGAGTATTTGGCACACCAACTGTAGTCATCCCGGCTGATTTCAGGGAACTTGGGTACCGCGTTGCCTGTACACCCCAACTTTCGGGCCGCAAAGTGATAATCTCCTTGGGCAGGGGCTTGACGTCCACTCCGGAGACTCTGGCCGTAACTCCGGATCAGAGACTCCGGTGTGTCCACACCGGAAACTCTGGTCCGATGAGACACTCCGGAGATTCCGGTTGATATCTGGTCAGTCTCCGGACCACCACACGGAGAGACCCTGGCCAAGGTCCAGACCGCACATCGGGAACTCCTGGGGAAACTTCGGACCACACCAGAGACTCCGGTGTTTGCACACCGGAGACTCCGGTCTGGAATCTTCAGGTAAGCATAGTTTTGGCCATGTGATTCCCACAACACTCTTACTTTTTTGCCTAATCAATAGATTGACCTGTAGACATTAACACAAAGTAAAATGTACCTCATGTTGTTAACGAACACCAAAACAGATGAGGACAATAAATGTCCTTTCAGCCGCCCTCCGTCCTACCTCTCAGTCCCTCAGCCGCCTCTCGCCGTCGCCGAAATCGACGGGGAGACCTAGTTTTCGCCGACCATCGCCCCGATTTGCTCCAAATCGGGCTCCATCAGCGTCGACTCGCAAGCCGGAGCCGGCATGGCCTCCGGTTACCACGACAACTCGAAGTTGGCTCCCAGGAGGCCGGCCACCATCGATGTCGTGACGCAGCTCGCCCCCTCCTCCTAACCCACCACAGATCCCGCATGACCGGCGGTTGCCCCCGCCTCCCCTGCCGCCCACAACAGGTTTCGTCTGCGCGCGGGACCTATTTAGCGGAGTTGGAGGATGCAGGGCCAGCGTCCGTCGATGCTACTACCAGAGATGGATCGCCGGCACCGCCGGCCGCAACCAACACAAGACGGAAAAGGTGAATTTCCCTCCTCTTTTTCGTCATGTAAAATTGGAGCACAAGAAGCCGTGGCTTATTTGATTTTTGTTACAAATGAAGTACTAGGACTTCTACATGGACCGAGGATGAAGACAATGAGCTGTATTTTGCATGGCAACATCAAAATCTTGTAGATGACGCAATATACGAAGCGAGTGGTGTTCGTCCGCCATTGCAACTTTTTTGGGAGAAAATTCATAAGAATTTCAATGAAAAGACAACTAGAGATGGTAGATCGCTTTTATCGATGTTAAATAGATAGAAAATTCTTGTTATGAGTTCTAATGCATAACAAGAACACTTTGGTTTGTGCCGGTTTCTATCGGGCTGTATCGATATCTATGGGGAGAAGTATGTACTCTCTATGTATCAATTGTATCGGTATCCATTTTAGGTGTATCGGGATGTATCGGTATCAAAACCTACGATAATATATATGATAATATATGTGTTTGTATCAACCTATTTGTATTGGAAATGATGAAAAATAGTTTTACTTCTTTAAAAATAGGGGTTCGGTAAGGTGTCGACCACCTTTAGAGAAGTACTTTTACTCCTGTAAAGTTTACTCCTCCATTTATCCCTCTAACCGATTAGAGATGCCCTTTAGGGTGTTAGGTAACGTGACCGCAAGCCACCTTTTGTAGAATCTTGTTGTTGAGTGCTTTCCTAGGGTGGTCACTAAGGCTCAGAGCAATGATTTGTTCGTAGGTTCATCACCTTACTTGGTGTGAAAGGTGCCGCTATTAAGTAGTACGCGGATGAAAATGTATTACGGATCAACCATGATCCTGCAAAGGCTTTGAATTTGAAACTTCATCTATATAGCTTTGAGTTGAAGTCTGGTTGAGAAATCAATTCCATAGCAACTGAGGTATATAGTATTGGTGAAGATGATATATACCATAGTTGAGCTCTATGCTAATAACGCAAAACACAACCGGCCGATACGTATATATAATCCCTCCGTTTAGAAATATAAGATGTTTTATATTAGTGAAGCTAATGTATCTAGACACCTTTTAGTGTGTAGGTTTAAATATTAATCTACACACTAAAATGAGTCTAGATATATTTATTTCACAAACCTAAAACATCTTATATTTCCGAACGGAGGGAGTACATGTAGACTCAGATATGAGTTACCTATCAATCCGCTCGGGATACATACTTAAGTTATAGAAAATGATCAAGTATTACGTACGGAGAATGTGTTTTTTTGGTATTCTGGGCTTGCTGCCAGTGTGAAGCACGGGACATGGAAAATTAACATCGTGCATGTCAGCTTTCCTCAGTTAGAGAGCCCGATATCACGCATGTCAGCCGTTAGGAAAGAGCAACAAACTCAAAATTTTAGCGCTAATCTCGCAACACTTGTCATTCTCTTTGCGATACTTGTCTATTATTTTTGTTTTAAATATACTACACAAATAAAGTTCTCTTGGAGGACTTGCTGCAACCAAGGAGTCCACATGCCCAAAACACTTTCACAAACTTCTGTACCTGATTTCAGTGTTTAAGAGAACTGTAGTCACATATGAAAACAAGGACAGCATGCAGCAATGATGCCCGAGCCCGACACACACGGTGAGGAGGCATGTGAGATCACAGGCTTCACCGAGAACATTTCACGCGGAAGAGCGTGGAAACGGAAGCCGCCCGATGGCCACTACTAGCATATAAAGGCAAAGCCACGGGGACGCTCCTTTGCACACACCTTCATGCCATTATCTGCTTGTGCTTCCGTTTGCTCAAGTTTCAGCCTCAATCTAGCGGATGATGGCCATCCACACGGTGCTTCAGCTGCTCCTGCTGCTTGCTTGCAGTATTAGTAGCACCACCGCTACAACTCGATTAGCAACGCAAGTTTCCGGTTCCCGAGCTTCACGAAACAAACAGGCCATCAGGCGATTCCCAGCTGCCAATTGTCCAGACAAATGCGGCGATCAGCCAATCGAGTTTCCCTTCGGCATCGGCACAGACTGCTCCCGACACCCCAAGTTCGCCCTCATCTGCAGCACCACCGCGAGGCTCTTTCTTATGGACGGCGTCACGGAGGTTAACGGTGGCGGCATCCTAGCTTCCGACGGCGGTAATAAGATCTACAAATACTTTCCTACTAGTACATGCATTTATACCAGTTTAATTTGATTAACATAACTTTTGTACTACGTGTACATATTTTTTTCAATTGTTTGGTACACAGAGAATCTCTAAATGAAGCGGCGGTGTAGGTGTCAGTGTGCTTAGAAAATCCAGTCTCATTCCTAAACTCCCTAAATAGTTTGCAGTGGTGAAGGACGAAAAAAAATTAAAGTCGGACGAACTCTAATAAAGTATAAAAAAGTGATTGATACAATAATCCAAAATTGTCTAGACACATTAATATTTTATATGATCTTAAGCATAATAACTTAGTATAATGGTAATTGCTACTTATTTAAATAGAAATATAACCTACAAACCGTACCGACAATGAAACATTAATGTCGTCTAGATGTCCCAGCCAATGGCAAAGTTCTACCCTTTTTTTTGAAGATCTTTCTTAATTCCACTAAGATCAAGCGGAAATCCGTTTCAGGTTGAAGGTCCAGATGATCCACAACTTTACATAGAGATTCGCAAAGTCGTCAGGCATCCCAACATGTATTGCATAGTATATGCGGTTTTTGCACAGTGCGTAGCCCCACCATGGCAGTACCGGTCATGTACCACGGCGTCGTTCGCCTGTGACTAGTCCAGGAAATTCCTCGACGATCTTGTACCATCAGACGTAATCTTGTTCGATTTTCAAATTTTGGATTCGAACAGGGAGGCTTTCTGTACTGTTAGCACCTACCTAGAATAAATCTATCCAGAGTGCCAGGCTAGCTCATAAGACCATGTACTACGTGGGTTCGATTCAAAGCAAAACATATCAAAGTTAGGAATCGGTGTTGTTTTAGTGCTATGCGTAGCTTCGGTTCGCTGCAGATATGAGACCCATTCAACAACTATTTAATACTCTTGCTCCACCGATGGTTGCTTTGTACTCACTTCTGATTGGCTTTGCACGTGACTCGACAGATTGGAAACCATTTTCTATTGTAGGAATCGATCTTGAACCGAACCAACATATTGGTTCGCTTCTCTGCCAGGAATCTTTGAATCGATTCCTCACTATGTATGGAACCGGCTTATGGAGCTCTTTGAACCGCTTTAGGTATACATAGTACATGGTCTAACTGAACCTCACCAGCAAGGCGGCATGCTGGGAAAAGTCTACACAACATCATCCCGCACCCCATCTGTACTACGCCAGAACGAATTTCATATCCCAAAATAAAGGCACTCAGGATCGCAAGGCATGATTTCATTTTAATCAAGATCCAAGACATGTTCAGTTTATGACATGAAAAACAGTGCATCGGACATTACGAAGTTACTGTCTGTATGACAGATCTACACCTCTTCCAGTTAATTAAGAATGACATACAAATTGCGGTAACTTAAATGTTCCCATCCGGCATAAACACATCATTCTAGTAAAGCTTCGGCCTGTTTGCTGCAAGTGGTCCGACGGTGCCTAGTCAGTCCACAACTTGTGCATTTGCCGAGCTACCTCACCTGCTTCGGAGCATCGCCGCGATAGTGGACAGGTTGTTCTCTTTTGCCCGCTGCAGCGGCAGATAGTGCAGAAAGGCGTCCTCTTGCTTAGATCGGGAGTCGTCTCGTACCGAGTCTGTGCCTTCGCGGGAAATCGATAGCACTACTTGTGTGTCTTCCCTGCCTCTAATCTTATGCTCGATAGGTCCATACGTGGCCTTTCTCTAAATTCTTTTCAACCCAAATCAACAAAACATATGAAAGGATGGCCCCCACAAGGCGTGGGCCCTAGGCGGTCACACATGGTCGCCTAGGGCCAGAGCCGGCCCTGACTAGTTGTGGGCCTTCCCACTTGTAACACCCTCAAATCGACCATATGCAAGTTTTAGCGATTTCCGCCAAACCCGCATAGAAACGATTCAAGGACGTCCACCAGGCACTTTCGTGCGTGTGGAAAACAAAGTAATAACATTACACAACAGTCCTCGATGGGACCCATAGAACAGATATATATATACAACAGCGACTCCCTGAGTCAGGAATACAGATATACAGTACAAAGATCCAAATCACCTTGAAAATGATAGAGCGTCCGACTACGGACAAGATGCAAATGGGGCTAAGAGCCCTGAAGGATAACCAATGGCGTCCATAACCCTGCCGAGGCCAAGCCGGAAGGGTAACCCTGCTAACGACGGCGATCTCAAACTTGCTAAAACAAAAGGGGTGCCGATAAAGGGCAAAGGAAAAGAGGAGCGTCAGTACTGAGGCCAGCACAGGGCGAGGCTAGAATTCGGCGGCTCTCGCCTACATAGGTATGGTGGGCTGAAGCAGCAGCGCAGCGGCAATAAACAACCTATAGAGACTCGATACAACTGGCGGTTATTAGAGAGGGATAAGAAAGACCTATTCAGATCCAACCTGAAGCTAACACCAAACAAACCCATCCTAGTATTTCCCCCTCGAGACAAAACGAGGAAGTCGGACCAAGGAACTCACACAGTTGGCAATTTTACTCATTCCGTTATGATTGAAGCACTTACTAGTCAGATATAGATAGCAAGAGTCATCCTGAGACAGAAGTAGTGGGCAATTTTAATTAAACATTCCGTGGTAGTTGGAACATTTACTTGTCAGATATAATAGTCCTAAGGAATCCCAAAACCCAGTAGTTGTTGACACTTTTATCACATTTCATTGGAGTTGCAATACTTACTAGGCAGGTATAGTATGACATAGATCACCACAGATCCACCAGCTGTTGGCATTTTTAATATCCATTCCGTTATAGTTGAAGCTGATTACTAGTCACATATTAAGTCAAATTTATAGCACTACTTTAGTTATGCTTGTCTATGATCGAGATATTGTGCTCCAAGTCGTCCATAACCGTGGACACGGCTTTCAGAAAGTTTTACCCTGCAGGGGTGCACAAATAGCAACACACACTCGATCAACCTCGGAAAAAAACCAACTCAAAACCCAACGAGGCATTCACGACAAAGCAATCACAGGATTCATAAAATATTTCAGGGGGCCACCCCACTAAGCTACCCGCAACGAAGTTGGCCGGCTCCGGAACGGACCCAGGGTTTGTGTCATTGGCTGTAAACGACTGGGAACCCGAAAGTGTGACTGGGCTTGTCGATACCGTGAAAACATTCCACGTTCCAAAACAGTACAGGTGCTCCACGCATAATCTTAAATAAAGCAGTAAAGCATGGCATAGGTACAGAATAGTAATAAAGCCCCAAACAGGCTCGGGGGGGGGGGGGGGTCCATAAGGCCTCCCGGATGTGGATAGTGCGAAAAGTCAAGGAACAGGTATCAAGTACTCGGGGTCCTACGGGACACAAGTGAGCATGGAAGAACGAAATAACATCTATTGCCCACCAATGCCTCTGCATTAGTTATTTCTAGCATTTTAATAGTTGTATTCAAAGTCATGATCACCTCCACCAATAAACATCCCCACCAATAAACATATGCCAGCATACCAACAACTGTGGTACTCGACAACACGAGATCGCACCGGAGCAAGCAACTACGACTCGCAAGGCCAGCTATCTACCAAACACAGGTAATAGGAGGTGTCCAAGGCTATATAGGGGCTGCACGGGATATAACTGGTGCACGGAAACTAAAGCATCGCGACACGGATAGCAATAGATCAACAGGAGGAAATAAAGACTACAAATGCAAAATAGGTAGAAGGGGAAGGGATGCTCGCCTGGGAAACACTGTCGACGGTTCATATCCGGAGAACTTGTCGATACTCGCAGCAACTCACCAGCCTAATCCACGAAGAAGCAAACACTAGAAGAAACACCGGATGCAATATTTAATACTACGGCAGAAGATCCGGCATGATTATGATATGCATGCGAGATGAACAATTAATATGCAACAGGTTTTATATATAACATTTATAAAATAGGGGCTCGGGAAAGGTTCACACATCTGGGGTCGACGGTCTGGGGTTCCGGGGGTTCGGGGTTCAACGGGGATCGGTCTCGGCAGGAACGTGCTCGGACAACGGAGTAGATCTTGGCGTTCCGGGAAGAAGGACTTGGTTTGGCGTCGGGGCGCATCGGTTTCACCCTGGTCGGCGTCGATCTTGTCATCGCGAAGATCTTGTCGGGTCCGCGCCATCGAGTCGGTCTTGGCATCTGGGATGAAGTACTTGGTGTATCCGAGATGAAGCGCTTGTCGTTCCGTGTGGTGATCTTGGCATCCGAGCGATGATCTTGTCGCATCCGCGGTCGTCGGGTCATGTCGTCGGTCTTGTCGTTTCACAGCGGAGATCTTGTCCTCGGCGCGCTCAGGGTCTCGGGTTCAGCGCCGATGGTTCATCACTGTCAATCTTGGCGTCATCGGGTTATCAACTCCGGGAAGGAGATCTTGGAGCGGCGTCGGGTTCGGTCTTCGGGTACTGTGGGTTCTCGGCATGGTTCTCTCGGCTACTCGTGGGTACCGAAAACTTGTCGAAGATCTTGTCAACGGGGGGGGGGGGGGGGGGGGGGGGGCTTGCCGAACACTGTTCTTGGCTTGCGTGGAGGGAACACTTGAGCGACCTCGCTGGCATCTTCTACTAGACCTACACCTGCAGTAACAAAACAGGCAGAGGCAGTCGATGGGGGGGTGTTGCACGGGCAAGCAGAGGCAGGTCTCGTGCTGGACGTTGGCGCGCGGCAAGAGTAGCTCGCCAGGGCGACGCTCTCACGCGAGGAGAGACGGCGCAGCCGGACGGCGACTCGGCGGAGGTGCGGCGGCTCGGCGATGCAGCTGGGAGAGGATGGCGGAGGAGAGGGGGAAACGAGCAGGGGTAAGGGTTGCCCGTGTCGACGGAGGGCCAGGGAGGCGACGAGGTGGAGGCGGGCGGCCGTGGCTGATGGCGGCGACGACCTGGACAGATAAGAGGCGGGACGGCGCTGGAGCTTGGCGGGGTCGCGATGTAGAGGGCGGGGCGGAGTCGCCGGGAGGCGGGCGACGAGGGAACGTGGCGGCCGGAGCGAGCGCGGCCTCGAGGCGAGGCGGGGCCCGCGGCGGCACGGTGCGACTGGGTCGAGGCCGTTGCTGCCCATGGCGAGCGGAGGGGCGAAGGAGGCCGAAGGCGGCGGGCTCCCAGGAGGCCCACGAGGAGGGCTTGGAGGAGGAGGACATCGCGCGCAGACGACGCAGTCGGGACGGGCGACCGGGGAAGGGGAGACGGGGCGGCGAGCGCGGCGGTTGCCTACGAGGCGGCCGAGGCGGAGGTGCTTAGGGCGGGGACCTGCGGGGTCGGTGGGAGGAGGTCGGTACGGGAGAGGCAGAGGGAGGCCACGGCGGCGGCAGAGCGGGACGGCCGGGGAAGGGGAGAGGGAGGCGACCTGGCTGGCGGTGGCGTGCAAGCAGGAGGGAGGAGGCGCGGGGAAAGAGGCAGAGAAACGAGGAGGAGCGGGTTGTGTCGGTGGGGTCGCGCGGGCGCGTTACGCTGGGTGGGGAGGTGGCGTGCGGGACGAGGCCACGGGGTGGGTTGCGTGCGTCTCAGGCCGTGGTGGGCCAGGGGAAACGACAAGGGGCAGAGCGGGGGTCGCGCGCATGCAGGGCTCTGCTGGCGGCGGGGTAGGTGGACGCGGGAAAAACGGTTGGCGGCAGTGGGGTGCGCGCCCAGGTGGTGTGTTTCCGCACGTGGGAGTGCGTGCGTGTGCGGGTGGGGACAGGCGGGCGGTGTGGTGCCAGGTGGGCCAGCAGGTGGCGGCTGGGGGTGAGGTGGCAGGCGGCGATTGGTGGGAGTGAGGTGGAGGGACTAGGTAGGATAGGGCTGGGTAGGTTATTCGGTAGAATAGGTTTTGGGTGTGTCTGGGGTAGGTAGGATTTTTATCTAGAGGTGGCCGGCTGGGCTTTTGGGCCTGGCTTCCTCCTAAAAATAATTTAAATATTTTAATTATTAAAAACAAGGCTTTTGCAAACCGTTGATAGACGAAACAAAATATTCCAGAGGCCCGGGTTTTAATTTGAATGAAGGCGGAAAATATTTAGAAAACAAAACTAGGCTTTTAGAAATAGTTTTAGACAAACAAATGCATGATGACATGACAATACTCAAATGCAATGTGGCATGATGACATGAGCATACGGTCATGACGATGCAATGCACAAAAACAACGCCATTTTCTAATAGTGGTTTTTGCGGGATGCCACACCACTCCAAGGTTCTTCGGAGGTGCACCAAACCATGCAGATCGTTTCCATCCAAGTCCCCATTTTCGACAATCTCCACTTCACCAATCTCCTCTGCACCAGGTTCTTGCCCAGGCCTAGGCCGTCTCGCTTATCGTTATAAGGAGCCCGTCTCCACAAGATTGTTGTTGAACAAGTTCAAAGGCTTTCTTCAAAATTGCCGAATGCCTATACGTGAAGGACCTAGCCGCTGCATGGTCGTTCTAGTAAATCTGCAGCTGCTCCGGCAATATGTCCCTGGCGTCCCTCGTCCATCTTTTCAGTATGTTTTTTTTAAATGGGGAGTGAAGCCCTGGCCTCTGCATCAACCGATGCACACAACCTTTATTCATTATTAGAACCACAATGTTTGGCAAAAACCATTACAAAGATCATACAAACCGGAACCATCAAAACAAAGCACCGAGCAAAAACGATAGCCGTATTGCCAGCTCCTCGGTGAGATCTAGCAAACACCTAGCTGCCTTTTTCAAACCCATCCCACGGTCACTCGTAGCGACTCACCAAGAGAAACTGAAGTGTCCGAGCGCGGCGGCTCGAACTCATGCAAAAGGAGCCCTAGATGCGTCCAGCCTATCCACGGAGCGGCGCCCATGCATATGCTCCGGATATCGCCGCCTTCACAATCTTTCACCAAACCATCTTCGGCTTGTAGATCGATGCGCAGACTCTCGCCACACCAGCCACCGACACCACCGCGGTTCCATGTAGCACCACCTCCATGCGCGCTAGCTGATCCACATCTCCTGCCTCTTCCATTAAGCGTTGCTCCACAGACGATGCTCCCAAGAGAGAACACGACACCACAGCGCCACCATCGCCCGACCTGAAGATCTTAGGGCTTTCACAGAAGCAGCACGAGTAAGGTCAACACTAGTTGCATGGCGATGTCTTCATCAAGGTCATGCCATGGTAATGTCGCCATCGCCCACCAATCGGCACGTTTTTCACCGGCATCTACGTCTTCCAGCCTCGCAGTCGGGATTATATGATGGATCCCGAGGTCAGTCAACGTAGCCTCAGGCCGACCATCTCTGATGGAGAAGATGACCACCACCACCAAGCCTAGGTACTCTGCCCTAGGCATCCTCATGATGCGAAGCAGTCCTCAGATGGCCTCCACGCGACTTCCCCAGTCGACGACAAAGATGTCAAAATTTGGAGGCGGTCGATCTTAATCAAGATCAACCACCACCTCCTCTAGCCAGCCCGGCCACCTGCAGATCCGCCGGTGTCGCACACCGGCCGCCGCTGCTTCGCCCTCACCACCAAAGATCAAGGGCCGACCGCCGCCGCCGGGATGTTCGTGAGGGTGCTTAGTGGGAATCTGTTCTCTACCCATGTAATCCATCACATGCATGAAAACATAACAGTCAGCACCAAAGAGAAAAACTCGCGAGAAAAAACCCTGCCCTGCATATGACAGGAAAAAATGGCCGCGTCATACTACACATAACAAGCCTTCCAAGCATGGCCGCATAGCACCCTCACGTGCTCGAACAGTCCGCACTCGCACTTAAAGTACTACCCATCGTCAACTATCTTTACCTCAAACTTAACCCTACTCCATTTCTCCCTCTTCTGGGCCTTCATGTGTATTGCTGAGTACAATCTGCCCTTCTCAACTTCTTCTATTCTGTATGCTCCAGTCTGGTATAGGTTATGTCCGAACTGTTCAAACATGGCCCTCGTGTAAATTCTACTGGCATGCTCTTCGATGGACAGGTTCACGTGTAGTACCGGTCTTGCCTACGATCACGAGATGGAAAATGTTTAGCAACACGGACATATTTATTCTATAAGTTATAGTACGAACTATGTACGTACACTCCATGCAAACACCTTACCATTTTGGTCATTTTCTCCTCATAACCCTCATCTGCCTCGCGGTCGTGCTGCAACCTCATGTAGTGCTTCACAGAGAGGTCCATTGCACACCATAGTGGCACATATGTTTTCAGCATCATATTTGCGCTTTTGCTATGTTGTGTGTTTGTCGTCTTTCCACACAAAACCCCTTTGAAGTATGGTTTTTCCCACTTCTTCCTCACCTCGTAGATTTGCGTAAGGAATGGGTGTGCTTTCAGACTATACTTATCCAGGAGCATCTCCCATGCTTTCTCGAACTCGTCGGGCGTCAACATGTGGTTCACCACTTTATGAAATTCCGCTTGGAACTCGCTCTTCTTTGCGTACAGAGGCCCAGAGCACTCTTTTGGCTTCTTCAAAACATGCCATTTGCACTACCTATGCACTGTGCCTGGCAGCGCGTTCCGAATGGCAACCTCCATTGCCCGGTTCTGGTCTACATTGCATAACAAGAAAGGAAAAAAATATTAGTACTGTCTCTGAAGTTTCCGTACCAACCTCGGTATGCCTAGTGGTTCGGTTAGCTCTCACCTATAAGAATAGTCATAGGTACAGGGCCACCTAGCATTTTGAAAAATTCGATGAAGACCCATTTGAAGCTCTCGATTTGCTCGTCCCGCGGCACAACTCCGCCCAGGATTATGCTTCGGAAATGGTTGTTGACCACCACAAATAGACCGTAAGGCATGTCGTGCAAATTTGTTCTGTATGTCGTGTCGAAGGTTACAACATCACCGGAGAACCTGTACTGATTTATGCTCGATCCATTCGTCCACGTGAGGTTCCTAATCCTGCCTGGATCTGAAAGCACTCTATATGCTAACTCTCGGTCCTTCGAAGCAATCTCAGCAAAAACTTCTATTGTCTTCCCTATATCATCGGTGGCCTACTCCTTGCTTATCTGGCCACACAAATTCTTCAAGGACATTTTTGTGAACGACACATTTCCATCACCTCCATAAAAACTTCCGATTATGTTGTACACTTTCCTAATGTTTATTCTGTTCTCCCATAGCTTCCTCACCAAATCCTTAGTGTTACGGATCTATGTGCTTGTGTGACGGCCAGAATACCTTTTCTACAGGGGAGGAGACACAGCCGGCGTGCTCGCAGGGATGGAGGCACGGCTGACGTGCGCAGGGGAGGAGGGGCGGCAGTGGCGTTGGTGCGCTCGTGTCGACGGGAGGGAGTAAAAAAGGGTGGAGAGGGAGACGTAGTGGGGTAGGTCTGGACGTGTGTGGCTGCACGTGGGCCACAGGCGGTAGTGGGAGGACAGTCCGGAGCGTCCGCGCTGTCCGTTTCCCCCAAATTGGTCCCAGATTTGATCCTAGAATACAGTGATCCGGACCGAAAATCAGACAAATGGGTTTTTGCGGTAGCCCGTTGGGCGATGGTATTTTTGTAGGTTTGTCCTCCTAGGCCAGATTTGTCCGTTTGGGGGGCCTCCGTTGGAGTTGGCCTAAGAGGTGGATCCATAACGTTTAGCCTATGACGACAGACAGACATCCTGTACCAATGGTACATCTCTTTTCGCACGAACTTGTACCGACGACACACGAAACTTCACTGTCATCTGTCTAGCCGACGCCCCCAACTGTCCCCATTAACTGCCGTATGTACACAACTACCAGCACACAACCACCACGGCCCACCAGTATTCTGCAATTTATGCGCTTCACTTCAATATTCCTCGGTTGTCACCACTGAATCTCAACGCTCGAACGAATGGTACCGATAGTGAGATCATCTGGACCTGCGAGCCAAATCGCCGATCAAGACTTTTGAATATTCCTCGCTCAACATAGCACACCATCAAATCATTAAGCCAACCATTAGACATCTTGTTGTGTAACTTGGTCTCGATGATGTTCATAGCTGAGAATACCCTTTCAACTGTTGCCGTCGCCACCAGTAAAAGCAATGTCAACTCAATGAGGCGGTAAATTGTAGGAAACGTGATATGTCTTTCACACTTGCCCTTTGATTCTTAAAATAACCACAAGCTGTCCTTGAATTATTATGGATGCTACATGCCCCACCAACATGCTTATGGAATGCCGCCACCGTTATTTTTCCAATGGTCATACCCTAATTTGGTGCAAACATCGTAACCGTATCTCCAATATCTTCTTCCACTAGTTCAGCAGCCATAGAATTTTCTCCTTTTCCATTTCTTTCTCTTGCTATTGATGCATTGTAATATTACCACTCTCATGTGTGCTTGGTTTAGAGCTACTGCCACTAGAAATTGGCACAAAATTCATTGCAGGTGTTGCTATTGGGCTTGGTGTTGGATTTGGACTTCTTCTCCTTGGCTTAGGTGCAATGTTTCTCATCCGTAGATGGAGAAGAGACATCCAAAAGCAACTGAGAAGGAAGTATTTTGCAAAGAATCATGGCCTCCTTCTAGAGCAATTAATATCATCAGATGAAGATGCAAGTGAAAGGACGAAGATTTTCTCTTCGGAAGAGTTAAAGCTGGCAACAAACAATTTTGATCATAGAAGAATCCTTGGCCGAGGAGGACATGGCATGGTATACAAAGGAATCTTATCTGACCAGCGTGTGGTGGCTATAAAAAAATCTAATGTCATTAAACAGGGTGAGATTCGCCAATTCATCAATGAGGTCGCCATCCTTTCATAGATTAACCACCGTAACATCGTAAAGCTTTATGGATGCTGCCTTGAAACTGAGGTCCCCTTATTTCAATGCCTTCATTCTGGATCAAGCAACAGTTTTTCCTTGTCCTGGAATGAGTGCCTAAGAATCCTTACGGAAGCTGCAAGAGCTCTGTATTATCTCCACTCTGCGGCTTCGATATCGGTCTTCCATCGTGATGTCAAGTCTTCTAACATACTCCTAGATGCAAGCTACACTGCAAAAGTTTCAGACTTTGGTGCATCAAGATTGGTAAATATAGACCAAACTCATGTTTCCACACATGTCCAAGGTACATTTGGGTACCTAGATCCAGAATATTGCCATACTGGGCAGCTAAATGAGAAGAGTGACGTGTATAGTTTTGGTGTCGTAATTTTGGAACTACTCCTCCGAAAGAAACCTATTTTTTCTAGCAGTGAGTCCAGATCAGATCAGAATTTAGCCAGCTACTTTCTTGGGGAGATAGAGAAGAGGCCAATAAAGGAGATAGTTGCTCCACAAGTTCATGAAGAAGCAACCGAGGAGGAAATTACCAATGTTGCCTCCCTTGCACAGATGTGCTTACGGCTCCGGGGTGAAGAAAGGCCTACCATGAAGGAAGTGGAGATGTCTCTGCAGCTTCTGCATACGAATAGATTGAAGTCGTCTCTACATAAAACAGCTGAAGCTGGTGTTCAATCTCACTCGGGTCACACAATTGATCCAAACTCTGCAAACAACCAACGATGTTATAGCTTGGAGCAAGAGTTCATGTCATCAGCTAGCATACCACGTTAAGCTGGGCTTCCTTCTTACAAGTGATTGCGTTTTCGTATGTATATGGGGTTACCGTATGTGTGCACTTGTTAGACTTAATCTTGTTACAAGTTTCTGATTAGTTTATTTTCTTTAGAACTTGTCACGTTGTGTTTGATTTAGTAGCAGCATTGTAGCACGCATGTACTGAAGTTTTTTGTATGTGCAAGTCTTGTACGGCTAGACGCGTGCTGAGTCCACGCTGCGGCCAAGTTAGTCGTGGCAGTGTGTCCACGATCCGAAGCCGTGGGATGGCGCGTGCATGTTTGATCGTGGTATAGATCTCGCTCAGTCTGTTTTCATCAGGAGTAAAAGGAAAGCAAGGCAGAAAAGACGCAGGTTAAAGCGTCACAAAATTCTCTCGCGTGTGCGTCTGAAACTCTTTGTTCTACCTGATTTTTTTTGGAAAGGCCCAGCAACTCATATATTAGCAGTTACTCACTCCGTTTAGAAATATAAGATGTTTTAGCTTTGTGAATCGAATATATTTAGATGTCTTTTAGTGTATAATTCATAGAAGTTCAGAGTCAACCTACACACTAAAACACATCTAGACACATTCATTTCATGAAGCTACAATGTCTTATATTTCTGAACGGAGGGAGTAAAATATTTACAGGATCGCACTAGACGAAAAGGATGAAAAAAAGAAGTGAAAAAGGTTAGCAAACCAGCCACCCTAGTGACACTGGTGCGGCAACCCTGCGATTTTTTTTGGAAATGGGCACTATTTTTATCAATAGAGTTTACACCCGGTCTCTGCATAGTTTGGATGCATATAGCCGATCAACCACGCACAAAGTGACCAAAATATAAGTACCAACGTTACAAAAATGGTAATAAGCATATAAGGAAACGCCTCGAGCTATGGCAAATCTATCCGCAGATCACGCTGCCATTCATATCGGGAGAAAATATCCCTTGCCGTGTCCTCCAATCGCGTACAACCCTCCACAAACAAATCGTGAAACTCCATACGTTGGAGAGTAGTTCGTGATAGGAGGATAGCCATGGCACCATAGATCACCTCTAGAGAAGAAGAAACAATGTTATTAAAAATCTTGTCATTTCTACATAGCCAAAGCGTCTAAATAATGACAAGCGCTCCCACCCTAAACAAAGTCTTATATTTATCATGTATCATGTGCAACCAGTTACCAAATACATTGTCTACCGAGCGTGGATGAGATAAACCAGAGGTTACTTAGATGATTGACCATATAGTACGAGCAAATTTACACTGGAAGAATAAATGCCGGATTGTCTCATTATGATGACAAAAACGCATTGTGTACTTTTATGCCAGTTTCCTCTTAACAATATTATCCTTTGTAAGAATGACCCCTTTACAAAGATACCAAGCGATAATCTTCATTTTAAGGGGTATTTCCAGCTTCCAAATTCTAGAATTATTATCAACTGGAATATCAGGTTGGATCAACGCTCTATACATTGAGTCCACAATAAATTTACCACTCTCTCCAGTAGTTTCCATTTGAACTCGTCCACCCCCTCCGACAGTTGTATCATGGATAATCATAATAAAAGATTGTTTCACGATACGAGTCTAGGACCTACGAGACTTCGTCGGAAAGACACATTACGAGGGTCAGATCCAAATACTGTGGAAAGTGTATCTCCTTTGTGCCTAACAATCGAATAGAGAGTTGGATATTCTTCGCGAAGAGAACTCCACTTATCTTTCCATAACCTAATCTGTGATCCATCCTTAATATTGAAAATCCCAAACCGAAAGAAATGTTTTCTGGACGCCATTAGTCCTGCCCAAAAGTGTGAATCACCGAGTTTCCAGCCCACTTGAGACAAAACTTTGGAGCCAACATATTTTCTCCATAAAATGGTTTGCTAGACACCATCTTCCGATAGTAGTTTGAAAAGCCACTTACCAAGAAGCGCGGTGTTTTTGACATGCAAATCATATATGTCTAGTCCACCGTATTCTTTTGGTCAGCAAAACAGATTCCATCTGTCCAGTCGATATTTCTTTTTTTCACTATCCCCTTGACAAAAGAATCTTGATCGGAAATAATCCACTTTCTTCAAGACACCTTTCGGTAGTTGGAAAAACAAGATCATATATAGTACCATGTTGGTGAGTACTGAATTTATGAGTACAAGTCTTCCGCCAAGGGATATCAATTTACTCTTCCAACTATTAGGACATTTTTGGAGTATTTCCTCAACCAGTTTCCATTCAGCAATCATGAGACGTCGATAGTGGATCGGTATTCCCATATAGTTGATTGGAAATTGCCCCTACCCACAGTCGAAAAGTTCAGCATATAGGTGGACCTCATTTGGAGCCTCGCCAAAACAATACCAATTACTCTTATGGAAGTTAATTTTCAAACCAAAGAGCTGCTCAAATAATGATAATATTAATTTCATATTCTTAGCTTTCTCCAAGTCGTGTTTCATAAATAAGATTGTATCATCAACATACTGAAAAATGGAGAGACCACCATCAACCAGATGGGGAACTAATCCTCCAATTTGGTCATCAGCCTTGGCCCTTTCAATAAGGATAGCCAACATATCAGCCACTATGTTAAATAGTATAGGCGATAATGGATCCCCTTGTCTTAGTCCTTTTTTGGTCTGGAAGTATTTGCCAGTGTTATCATTGACATTGATGGCAACACTACCATTAGACGAAAAAGACTATACGAGAGCACACCACTCCTCCGAAAAACCTTTCAGACGGAGTGTCTGCTGAAGGAAAGGCCAATTCACTTTGTCATAAGCCTTCTATAAGGCAATCTTGAACAAAACACCATTTAATTTCTTTGAGTGTAGTTCATGAATTGTTTCATGCAGGATTACTACACCATCTAGGATGTTTCTTCCTTGCACGGAAGCAGTTTGAGATGGGCTTACAACATGATCAGCTGACAAATTTAGTATAATCATAGCAACTTTTGTGAAGATTTTAAAACTAACATTAACAAGGAAGATTGGAAGATACTGTTGTATTCGTTCTGCATTATTAACCTTAGGAAGTAAAATTATGTTGTCCAAATTGAGTCTAAAAAGGTCTAACTAAATGGCATGCAAAAATTCAAACAATTGCATCAGGTCCTCCTTAATAACTTCCCAGAACTTTTGCTAAAATTCTGCTGGAAAGCCATCAAGCCCGGGTGCTTTATTATGCTCCATTTGAAAAACGTCTTTCTTGACCTCCTCCTCCGTATAAGGAGCGGTTAGAAAATTGTTTTTCTGAACAGAAACATGCGGAATATCCGTAGTTTAGTACTCATCCAGCGAGAAAGAATCTTCTGGTGGTGCCCTAAACAAAGATTTATAATTAGAAGTAATATAAGATTTTAGTTGCTCCTGACCCTAAATCGTACCTTCATCCTGAATTAGGGAATGAATAAGTTTATTCTTATGCTTGCCATTGGCCACAACAGGGAAGTATCTTGTATTCACATCTCCTTCAAGAATGAATTTCGCTGTAGAGCATTGATACCATTTGAGTTCCTTCTCGCGAAGTAGTCTGGCAATTTTTGCATTTGATTGGTTTTTAAGCTCAATCTCTTAGGCAGATAAAAGCCTGACTTCTGCAGAAGCCTCTAAATTGTTTATAATAGATGAAAGACGTATTTTCTCTTTTTTAAGAATTACGGCAGTATGTCTGGTCCAACCACAAAGGAATTTGCGTAAGGCATCATTTTGTTGTTCCATCGCTGTATAGGCGCTTAACCACTAATAGATATTTCCCAAATAGCCTTCACCAAGCCACAACCCTTCTTTCTAGAGCCATGACCGCAAGTGCTTCCCAAGGCCGCCGCCTTGGCGCACGTGCACTGTCTGAGGTTGCCGCCCCGGTAACCATTGCCCCAACCACAGAGCCACCCAACATAGCAGGCACAAACCCGCGATACGTTGAGGAATAAGAACTCCCAGGCAACGCCTCCTAGAAGGTAACGACGTGTGCATCACCGCCGCCCGCTCCAAAGGAGCATAGTTTTCACCCGGAGAAACCTAAGACACTCGAGTCGATAGAGGATCGTAGCTCCCAAACAGCGCATTTAAGAAGGAGAACAACGCCGAGAACGCTGCCGCCAGCACCTAAGTGTGGGGCTTTCGCCCGGAGTACGATCTTGACCGTCGAACCCAACAAGGGATTTTGGGCTAAAGGAGCAGCAAGCCAAGCAGCGTAGCTCTGCTGCCGACCACGAAACTAAACTCATGCCGCACACCTCATGCTGCGAGCCTACGACAGCCTCCGCACAACGCCGCACACGTTGAAGCCGATTCCAGGGCTGCCGTCTCGGCTTCCTCGCTGCTAGAGCACGCCAGACCAAAGAGAGGCACCCGCGTGTCCCTAGTCTATGTTGCACCGCCACAACCGAGGCTTCGCAACCGTGGCCGACCGGCATATCGCCACCATCGGAGCAACACGCCGCCGTCCATGCTGCAGATCACCGTGCCGACTACCTGTCGCGCCAACTCGAACACTTAGGCCCGCCCGACCCAGATCGGGCCCTACAAGCCCAGATGTCGCCCGCACGGGCCTGCAGCCGCTACTCCGGATGTGGTGCAGCCCGCACCGCCCCCATGGCCGCTGGACTAGCCGAAGAAACCCGGGGCCGCCGCCCCGGCACCCAAGCTCCGCCGTCGGCAGCACACCATCTAGGATGTCGCGCCACTACGGCCGGTGACCCCCGCGCACGAGGGAGGAGGGCATGCCACTGTCGGCTACCATACAGGGCTTTGCCCAACAGCTGCACCTGGCGGCGGCTAGGGGGCGAAGGAGGAGGGATGCGGGGTTGGGCGTCTCTGGTGGTAGACCCTGTCGCTCCCCTGGGGTGACCGTTTGACCTGACGTTGAGAGCGAGAGAACCATCGTGTATTCTAATGTGATCATGTGAGTTCTCCACCGTGATCGTGTGAGTAAAAATCTGGCCTGAATCCGCCAATACTTTCGACATCTATATTACATAATGTAGTACTTATTCTAGTTGGCATTGATATCCATGTTAGATAAATTCGGTTGCAATTATTGAGTTTCACACCAATATTATATAATAGAGAGGGAAGAGTACAAGGCAGCAGGATCGAAGAGATGTGGACAGTTGACTATTTGGAGTGTACAAGACGACGATGTTCCATGTTAGCTGCGTGGAGGGTGTCAAGTTTGAAGTTGAAGACTATTATCTCACTACCATGGTTATACACAAAGCACAACTAGTTGGTTGGAAAATCACCGCCCAAAGTGAGTCTGCGGTTTTCAACAATGACGTGGCCCAATGCCAATGCTTCTTCGTAACCAACCCAAAAATATCAATCATGTAATCACGAGGATAGGAAAAAGGAGAATCGTTGGAATTGATGGAGTCGACGCAAAGGAAGACTTTGACCAATTCAGTGAGCCAAAGAAAGAAGACAAAGAGATGGATGCAAAATACACCACCAAAATAAGCAGAACTACATTACCTAGGACAAACCTCTATTCAAAAGAAAGGGTCACCATGTGGGGCTAAGGTATGGGTGGAAGTGAAAGCCACGATATAATCTGGGTTGTGTGATCACAATGCCTCGGCCTCCCACATATATTTATAGACAAATACAAATACAATTACACATTACATGAATAGAAACCATTTTAGCTAGGTGCCTTGGAGTCTACTCCAAGATTATGACCGGCCGCCTCCTTCTCTAACACACCCCCACCGTCTAAAACATGGAGAGTATTGATGTGAAGGCTGGAGTGAAAGTCCTGATACATTACAAACGTATCTATAATTTTGGACGTTCCATGCTTGTTTTATATCTACTTGTTGGAAATATGCCCTAGAGTCAAATAGTAGTAAAGACTATTATCATATTTTATATAGTTTATGATTAAGTTCTATATCATGCTATAACTGTATTGAGAGGAAACATCAATACACGTGTGATATACAAACAACCAGAGGTTCCCAGTGAAACTCTAGTCACTTGTTCATTGGTCAACAGATGATCATGTTTCCTGATCATGTGGCATTTATGCCAGTTGGAAATGGAGTCATCTCATTCTGAGAATGAGATGATGAATCAATAACCAAGCTAAACATCGTGACCTGATCATGTCACGAAGTTCAAGTTACGATGATTAGAAATGGATCCTCGTAGACTGTTCCTTAGACCATGAGGCTATATCAATCACTGTCTCTCGAGAGTGCTTAGATAGCATCAAACGCCATCTGGTAAAACGGTGGTTATAAAGGTGTGTTCAGGTATTCGGATAAAACCGTAGAGGCAATATATGTCAAGAGCGGGATTTGTCCGTCCATGTGACGGGAAGATACTCAAGGGCCCACTCGGAGAAGTTATATCCAATAGCTGTGCAGCGTGTGATTTGATCACGGGGATATCGCTTGTCGAAACGAGTCAAGTAGCATTGTTCAGTAACAAGATTGAACACGACATGGTGATGTCATTGATCAGATCTCGGGCAATGCAAGTATCGAGAGACAAAGGGAATAAGACACGAATGTCCCAGTTCAAACGACGAAAGATCTTTGTGGAACGCACAGGGGTCACATGGCCATCCAGGTCCCTCTGTCGATCATTGGTGCGGGAGTGTCCCGACCTTGTCCAGAGTGTTCCCGAACCGTGGGGTATCACGCTTAAGGGCTTGATGATGCTTAGAGACTGTTTAGGATCGGTAGAATCACCGAAGAAAAGAAGGGAGAAAAACGGAAGGGTTTCGGTAAGTCCAGAGGATGTCCGGAGTGGAGGTGGAAGGTGTTCCATAGCCACAGAGGTTGAATAATATATGAATGAATGTTAAATATTGATTTAATTATTTATTCATAATTATTTAATAAAGAGAAAAATCAATTAAATGGTCAAAGGCTTAATGGGCCAATTCCCGGAGGGGAAAAGGCCTAAGAGGGGATCCCACCCCTAGGAAGGGCCTAGGGGGCGGCCGGCGGCCCTAGTGGGCCTACCCCCATGTGGGGCCCATGGTGGGGGGCTGGTCGGCGCACCACCCCACCCCTCTCCCATGTTTAGTCCCACCCTGGGACTTTGAGGGAGGGTGTACCCCCTCCTCCCCCTATATATAGTGGGGTATTTGGCCTAGAAAAATACAACGATAATCAATAAAGGTCTCCCCACTTTTGGGAGGAACTCTAATTGATATTTTCTCTCTCCCCCCCTCTCTCTCGTGACCGTGGTCCCAAGTCTAGACTGCATGAGCGAGAGACATCTTCACCACGGAGCACCGTCACGCTACGGGATTCGGATCCGGGAGCTCTACTTCCACAACTGCTGCTGGATCAGGGAAGCGGGAGTCATTGTCAGGCACCGGACATGTGTAACTCCCTGCGAGGTGTCTCACTTGAGGCACTCAAGTCGTTGGAGCCAGAAGGAGTGCAAGGACTTCATCACGACCTTGAGGTCGTCTTCGGCTCGTCTACATCAACCACGCTCTCCTGAGCATTGACAACGCTTTTCGGTCTTCGAGGGTAAGTTCGCAAAAAGCCCCTCCCATTACTGTATTACTAATAGATAGGTCCTGGCAGCTTCAGGGGTTCAGGAGCGTAGGGTAAATTTTTATTGTTTTCATACGCGGAACCCCTTCAGTGGTATCAGAGCTAGATCTATGCGTAGTAATGCTAGTACGGGTAGAACACACGAGATGTAGCGTGTGGGCATTGATCTTTTAGTTGTTACCCTCCCACGTGTACTTGTGTATACCGCAGTAATGCTTGATGAAGCGGCCCCCAACCGACTTTACGCATTCATTCGCAAGACTGGTCCACGCTTGACATAAGGCTTGTACCGTATAAAGTGGCTTAGGGGTGGGTTTCTGTCTCTCTCGCATTAGTTGGTATGCCATTTACAACGGAGGGCCCCAAAAGGGGTGTAGTAAAGACAAGTACTTGATCAACGTTGTGCTGAAAGTTCGTAGGTAAGAACAGTTCTTGTGCGAAAGCCCATTCAGCCACGTAAAACATGCAAAGATAAAGTAGAGGCGTTTAACTTTGTTTTGCAGGGGGGCGTTGCTTTGTGATATGGTTGTGGCAAAGGTAAAGTAATTAACTTTTGTTACATAGTAGTAGACAGTCACGAAGGTGACAAACTAAAACGCCGGAATGACACCGGTACCCTGGTGTCTACGGCGCCGGAACCCAGTGACGACGGATGGAGATCACGACGTGAAAGACCATATCACATCGCATTTACATTTAATGTTATTGTTTGTATGTCTTATTGTGTGCTAGTATTAGATACTCGATGGTAGCCTAATAAGATGATCCCTGTTAAAATTACCAACGATTGTGTTCCCCGTTAGTGTGCACCACCAAGAAAGTTCTTCGGTATGAGGCAGGCCATGATGATCGGGTGTCAGACATATCTACATTCACATATAGTGGGTGTAAGACATGTTGCACAACGAATACACTAAGGTTGAGTTGGCGAGCCTAGCATGTACAGACATGGCCTCGGAACACGGATGGTCAAAAGATCGAGCACGAGTTGCATGAATGATGTGACCGACGTTTAGCATCCACCCTTGAACCCACATTGATGGCCGTGATGATTGGGGGAGATGTGGCTGATAGGGGTCGTGTTATCACTAGGAACCCTTTTGGGGATTGGTGTTTCTGAGGTGGAGTTATTATTAACTCATTTAATTATAAACTTAGTCTAAATTCTTTTTGCAATTATAAATGTAGAAAATGGTTCTTCCCGAGATTACCTTCCCTATCGACAATTGGTTAAAAGGAGAAAATCTCAAGTTAGATGGATCCAACTTTTCTGCATGGGTCATACGCCTGTTTGATCTCCTTGATGAGAACAACGCAGCTGACTACATGACCTGCAAGATGTATTTGGAGCTACCCTATTCTCATGAGACCTAGGAGCAGCGGGGTCTGCGTTATCGTTGTCGTGTGATGGCCACATTTATATCAGTGACCATGCGCCTCGGAATGGAGGATGGGCTATGGCCAACAGTGGGAAGTCTCAAGCCCCGAGTGGTCATGGCAAATCTGAGATCGCATTTCGTGGAGCAAGTGCGCATGTGGGAGTATGAGCTGATGGGGGACTTCCTCTCCATAAAGATAGAGGAGGGTTCCTCACTGGACGAGCACTTATTGAGCATATACGATGCATACATGAGTCTGGCATACTACCTGGACAACTGGTTCTCAAGATCATTTGCGATAGGAGTTGTGCTACGGTCGCTTCCACCAAGCTTCCAAGCACGGGTCAAGATCTGCATTATGAGAGGCGACACGGAAACACAGGATTTCCTCGAGTTCATATCACATTTTAGAAATGTGGTGGATGAACCCAACGTCGCTGGAGTCGCCAACGACAAAGGTATATATTTTATATACAGTTTTATAAATGTTATAATCTTGCAAACACATTGCAGTGTTAAGTATATCTGATACTTGTTCTGTTTTACTGAAAATAGGTCCTTCTGCATAGAGGTGCTTGCTGGAGAGGAGGTGACGTTGCGTGTTGATGGCGAGCATGATGATGATGGCCGACGACACTCTCCCTCGACATTTATCATTTAGTTTATGTTTTAGGATGATTATTGTAATCAAGAGATTGTGAACTTCTTTAGTGTGTCTCACACTTTGTGAGACGGTTATTCATATGAGTTTGTAACAATCAGTTGTTCCACTTTTATGAATGACTTCTATTCGTGTTCATATCTTGTTTGATTATGTGTGAATTATCCTTGTTGTTTGAAACTAATTGATAATACATGAACATTTGTAAAATATTAAAATGCCTTGTTTAAAATACCCAACTTAATGATAATTCATTATTGAATGAAAACCATTGTTTAAATTCAAAGTTATGTGATAATATGTGAAAGTCATTCGATTTCTTATCACATGTAAATCATGCCTAAGTTTGGCAAAATAACTTGAACACCGTGTATTACTTGAATACAAAGTGTTTAAAGAATTGTTAAAAGTAAATACATATTCGATGTATTGTGTTTTAATGAAAATGGTGATTATCATTAATTGATTGTTTAAATGTGTAAATAAGTTTACCAAAGGAAACATGAATATGAAACTATTTGATTTGATCAAAATGTTTCATCAACAAAGGGTATAAATATAAAAGAGAATCTAATTACTATGATTTGATCAATAGTAATGAAATTACAACTTTATAAGAATGGCATAAAAAAGATTGTGAAATGCAAAGTGTTTTGAAACGTCAAAATGCAAAGCATCACAATGTGATATTAGATATCAAAGGGGTTGAATAGAAGGCACCAAATAAATTGTTGTAGTGTATATGTAGAGACCATTAGCTTAGAAATAGTTAGCACTCAATTAGAATGTAGTGAACCATTTCAATTCGTGAAAGTTTTGGGGTTATTCGTTATAACCAAAACAATGGCGAATAAGTCTTTGTAGAGTATTCATTGGAAAACTTTGAATACGAAATCCATAGATGAAACCAAAAGAAAAGCAAAATTCGTCTTGCTTGGATTTTGGTACATTCTTGAGAAAGCTCACTTTAAGTGATGTTTCTCGATTATGAAGCAAATGGAAGATAGTGTAAAACACGATGAGGATTCAAAACCCTGCATCAGAGTGTTGAGAAGCGCAACGGACAACGTTCCTAAACGATTCTCTTCATAGAAGGAAAGAATCGATGATATTGATCGTTGTATTTTCCCCACTAGTGTTTTCACTACAAGAAGTAGGATTCAAAATGTAATCCATATCTTGTATGGAGACATTTGAGAATGATTTGTCATAATTATTGGAATATGACATACCTAAGAACTACTAAGGAAATAATGGTAAACTATAATTATGAGAAATCCTAATAGCGAAATTCCCTTGAGACTAGAAAGCAATTCATTGCTGAATCTCACAAGTAAAAGAAGTTACTTGGAATTTTCCCAAATGACTGCAAAGCCATAGTGGAAAAGGGGGGGGTGAATGACAAAAGCACAATTTGTCAAGTATTGGACGAATTCAAATGAATTTGAGTCAAGTGTGCTTAATGTCTAGTGGATTTAAAACTAGTAAAAGTACTAGTGTCTCATAGTAAAACTCCAAGTTTGATACTTGATGAAAGGATTTTGAAGTTGTTCAAAATAGTGAGTGGATATGAAATTTGCATAAAATTGAGTGGGATCTATGAAAGTCTTCCTGAAACAATATGTGATTGACATATTTTTGAGTGGGACCTTATAGGAGTAATTCTTAAGTATGTTAAGGATGAAAGCGCAAATACTTATAAATAATGATTTATAAGGTGTAGAAGTTGATAATAGGTGTGTTATGATATTATGTAGTATTCCTTAAGAGATTCTGAAAGGGATTTTCAGAATAGAAGTTAATTAAGGAACTAGTCCTTAATAACTCAAATTAGGAATAGTATTAAGTTTACATCAATGGTTGAAAGAAAGAACAGGATGATCATCATCCACTGTGTTAAGACATAGGTTCTATCTTAGTAAACTATGATGATAACTTAGCATAATATGTGATCCAAATAAGGAACGTTTAAAAGTGATTAAGTTCAGATCACAAAACGTTGAGCTGAGTTTTGTCCGCAGTGTCTAATAGAGAACTGGAGACATGTTTTCCAAATCCATAAAGGATGACATATCTTAAAACATAAAAGAGTTATGTTATAAGGGAATATGTTGGAAACTCCTGTAGATACCAATCGAAGTCAAGTAGGAAGCGAGGTGAACAAAACATCGAAAGTTGCACAGAGTGCACTAGTTTTTCGATGAATACATTTATAATAATAGATAAGGGTACCATCTAAAGTGTTGTATAATGTTATGGCGGGGCTAGTTCGCTTTTAACGTAGAATGATGTGTCCCAGGGCACAGTACCCATGAGAAAGCCCTCGAGGTTGATCTAACATCACTATAGGCTCCTAGAATCATGCCTCGTTCTGCTGCCATAGCGACGATGCATTCACACAGATGCTATCATGTGATGATAAAGTATTAATGTCAATCAAGGTGACATTAGTAAGTTGCAAAGGATTTGGGACTGTAAAGTACAGACCCAAAACTCGAGCTCTTCCATGAGCAAGCATGTTTAGGGTACCGAATATATGGTGCCAGTGATTAAGAACAAATGCAGCTAGTGTATTTGTACTCTAGTGCAAGTGGGAGACTGTTGGAAATATGCCCTAGAGTCAAATAGTAGTAAGGACTATTATCATATTTCATATAGTTTATGATTAAGTTTTATATCATGCTATAACTGTATTGAGAGGAAACATCAATACACGTGTGATATACAAACAACCAAAGGTTCCCAGTGAAACTCTAGTCACTAGTTCATTGGTCAACAGATGATCATGTGGCATTTATGCCAGTTGGAAATGGAGTCATCTCATTCTGAGAATGAGATGATGAATCAATACCCAAGCTAAACATCGTGACCCGATCATGTCACGAAGTTCAAGTTACGATGATTAGAAATGGATCCTCGTAGACTATTCCTTAGACCGTGAGGCTATATCAATCACTGTCTCCCGAGAGTGCTTAGATAACATCAAACGCCATCTAGTAAACCGGTGGTTATAAAGGTATGTTCAGGTATTCAAAGGAAACCGTAGAGGCAATATATGTCAAGAGCAGGATTTGTCCGTCCATGTGACGGGAAGATACTCAAGGGCCCACTCGGAGAAGTTATATCCAATAGCTGCATAGCGTGTGATTTGATCACGGGGATATCGCTTGTCGGAACAAGTCAAGTAGCCTTGTTCAGTAATGAGATTGAACACGACATGGTGATGTCATTGATCAGATCTCGGGCAATGCAAGTATCGAGAGACAAAGGGAATAAGACACGACTGCCCCGGTTTAAACGACGAAAGATCTTCGTGGAACACACAGGGGTCACATGGCCATACAGGTCCCTCTGTCGATCATTGGTGCGGGAGTGTCCCGACCATGTCTGGACTGTTCCTGAACCGTGGGGTATCACGCTTAAGGGCTTGATGATGATTAGAGAGTGTTTATAGGATCGGTAGAATCACCAAAGAAAAGAAGGGAGAAAACCGAAAGGGTTTCGGTAAGTCGGGAGGATGTCCGGAGTGGAGGTGGAAGGTGTTCCATAGCCACGGAGGTTGAATAATATATGAATGAATGTTAAATATTGATTTAATCATTTATTCATAATTATTTAATAAAGAGAAAAATCAATTAAATGGTCAAAGGCTTAATGGGCCAATTCCCGGAGGGGAAAAGGCCCAAGAGGGGATCCCACCCCTTGGAAGGGCCTAAGGGGTGGCCGGTGGCCCTAGTGGGCCTTCGCCCACGTAGGGCCCATAGTGGGGGGCTGGTCGGCGCGCCACCCCACCCCTCTCCCATGTTTAGTCCCACCCCGGGACTTTGAGGGAGGGTGTACCCCCTCCTCCCCCTATATATAGTGGGGTATTTGGCCTACAAAAATACACCGATAATCAATAAAGGTATCCCCACTTTTGGGAGGACCTCTAATTGATATTTTCTCTCTCCCTCTCTCTCTCTCTCTCTCTCTCTCGTGACCATGGTCCCAAGTCTAGACTGTGCGAGCGAGAGGCATCTTCACTGCGGAGCGCCGTTGCGCTGCGGGATTCAGATCCGGGGACTCTACTTCCGCAACTGCTGCTGGATCGGGGAAGCGGGAGTCATCGTTAGGCACCGGACGTGTGTAACTCCCTGTGAGGTGTCGCACTTGAGGCACTCAAGTCGTTGGAGCCAGAAGGAGCGCAAGCACTTCATCACGACCTTGAGGTCGGCTTCGGCTCGTCTACATCAACCACGCTCTCCTGAGCATTGACAACGCTTTTCGGTCTTTGAGGGTAAGTTCGCGAAAAGCCCCTCCCGTTACTGTATTACTAATAGATAGGTCGTGGCACCTTCAGGGTTCCAGGGGCGTAGGGTAAATTTTTATTGTTTTCATACGTGGAACCCCTTCACTACTTTCTTATGTTTTGTCCACACTTTGGAGTATTTTTACACATTATCTAGAACTAACCTATTAACAAGATGCCATAGTGCCAGTTGCATGTTTTCTGCTATTTTTGGTTTCAAAAAAGCTAGTAAGGAAATATTCTTGGAACTCGACCGTACAAAAGCCAAAGTCAATATTTTACCCGAAGCAACACAAAGTCCGGAGGGGAGACGAAGTGGCGCAGTAGGGCGGCCACACCTGGTGGCGGCATGGCCTAGAGGGGCGCGCCACCAGGGGGTGTGGGGCCCCTGGTGCTCCACCGACCTTGCCCCTTCGCCTATAAAGACCCCTTGGGATGAAAACCCTAAGTACCCGATCAAAATTCCACGAAAGAGTCTGTAGCCGCCGTCATCTCCGTCCCTAGATCGGGAGGGATCTGAAGCTCTTCCGGCACCCTTCCAGAGGGGAGAGACCACCCTGGAGGCCTTCTTCATCACCATGCCTACCTCCGGTGTGATGCGTGAGTAGTTCATCTCTGGACTACGGGTCCATGTAGTAGCTAGATGGTTGGTTCTCCTCCTTTGTGCTACCATGTTTAGTTCTTGTGAGCTCCGTTCATGATCAAGATCATCTATTTGTAATCTTACATGTTGTGTTTGCGGGGATCCGATGGATATTGAGATCCTGTTTCAGATTGATTATTGATTCTATCATGTCTTTGTTATTTGTGATCTTGCATGTTTTCCATTGTTAGTAGATATCTTGGCCGAGTAGATGCTAGCAAATCCAAGAGGGAGTATTTATGCTCGATAGTGGGTTCATGCCTCTAGTAATCTGGGGAAGTGACAGAAATCTCTAAGGTACTAGATGTGTTGTTGCTACTAGAGAAAAAACAGCAATCCTTTGTCCATGGGACAATCGTATTGTTTGCTTTACACACTTTTCTTAATGCAATTATCTATTGCTTGCAACTTAATACTGGATGGGGTTCGGATGATAACCTAAAGGTAGATTATTAGTCATAGATGCAGTTGGATTACAATCTATGTATAATGTTGTGATTCCCAATCAAATCTCATAGGAGTCAAGATGATTAGTATATGCATGTATGCTTTCTCGGTGTCTGTCAATTGCCCCGCTGTAATTTGTTCACCCAACATGTCAACTATCTTAAGGAGAATCACCTCTAGTGAACTATGGACCCCAGTCCATTCTTTTACCATCAATCTACAATCTACTATTTACTATTTATTGTTTACTTTCTGCAAGCAATTACTATCTTCCACACAATATGTTTAATCCTTTGTTTTCAGCAAACCAGTGAGATTGATAACCTCACTGTAAGTTGGGGGCAAAGTTCTGTGGTTGTGTTGTGTAGGATTCCAAGTTGGAAACAACACATTGGAGGTGTTTACTTGATCCTACTGGTTCGATAACCTTGGTTTCATAACTGAGGGAAAACTTGCTTATGTGCTCATCATACCTTCCTCTTGGGGTTCCCCAACGAGCTCGATATATTTTGAGCCATCAAGCCTATTTTATGGCGCTGTTGCCAGGGAGTCAAGGACATCTTCACAAGGGGAGTCCCTCATAACCAATCCCTTTACTTTGTTTTTTGTTTTCCTTAGTTTATTTTCTGATTTGTTTGCTTGTTTCTTTATCAAAAATACAAAAAAATAGTTGTACTAGTTTGCTTCTTTATTAAAAACACAAAAAAATGACTACTCTTGAAAACACAAAGTTGTGCGACTTCACTAGCACCAACAACAATGATTTCATGTGCACACCTATTGCTCCACCTGTTCCTGAAGCTACTTTGTTTGAAATTAAACCTATTTTGCTCAATCTTGTTATGAAAGAACAATTTTCTCGAGTTGGTACTGAACATGTTGCTACTCCCCTTAATAACTTTGTTGAACTTTGTGAGATGCAAAAACATAGGGATATAGATGGAGATATTATTAAGCTTAAATTGTTTCCTTTCTCTTTGAGAGGAAAAGGTAAATAATGGCTGCTATCCCTAACTAGAAATAGTATTGATTCTTGGGCTAAATGCAAAGATGCTTTTATTGGAAAATACTATCCTACTGCTAAGATTATATCTATGAGAAGTGAAATAATGAAATTTTAAAAATTTGATAATGAACATGTTGCTCAATCTTGGGAAAGAATGAAATCTTTGGTAAAGAATTGTCCCACTCATGGACTGACTGCTTGGATGATTATCCAAACCTTTTATGCAGGACTAAATTATTCTTCAAGAAATCTGCTGGATTCTGCTGCTGGAGGTACCTTTATGACCATTACTTTGGGTCCTGCAACAAAGCTCCTTGATAATATGATGGTTAACTATTCTGAATGGCACATTGAGAGAGCCCCACAAGGTAAGAAGGTAAATTCTGTTGAAGTAACCTCCTCCTTGAGTGATAAAATTGATGTTATTATGTCTATGCTTGTTAATGGGAAAGCTCATATTGATCCAAATCATGTTCCCCTAGCCTCTTTGGTTGCTCAAGAAGAGCAAGTTGATGTGAACTTTATTAGAAGTAATAATTTTAGCAACAATGCCTACAGGAATAATTTCGTTATTAATAATTATAAGTCATATCCTCCCAATAATGGTAATGCTTATGGAAATTCCTACAACAATAATAGAAGTGCACCCTCTAAACTTGAAGTCATGCTTAAAGATTTTGTTAGTAAACAAACTATCTTTAATAAAACTATTTAGGAAAAATTCTCTAATGCTAAAAGAAATATAACATCTTTGACTGAAGCACAATCTTGTTTGAATAAAATGGCTGCTAAACCTGAAACTATTGAAAATCCCTTTGCTGCTACTAAGGCCATACAAGTTAGAATTGATGAAAATGTTAGACTATTAGCTGAATTGCATGCTAAGTGGGAAAGAGAAGATGAAATTGCTAGACATAGTAGTATTTGTACTATCACCACCACTAATGTTGAAGCTAGCAAACCCAATGAAGTCCCCATTCCTTTTGCAACAATGCCTAAAATCAATGGAACCTTCTTTAATAAAAATGCTAAAATTCTTTGAAATATGGGAAACAATAGCTCTACTACTTTAGATGGTAATTATGATTTTGATCTTGATGGTTGCAATATCTCTGAATTAATTATGTTCCTACAAAAGCTTGCTAAAAGTCCTAATGCTAGTGCTATGAACATGGCTTTTACAAAACACATTACTGATGCTCTCATAAAGATTAAAGAAGAAAAGATGAAACATAAAGCTTCTATTCCTATAAAACAAGAAGATGGTTGGGAACCCATCATTAATATGAAAGTGAATGACTTTGATTTCAAAGCTTTATGTGAACTTGATAGTAGTGTTTCTATCATGCCTAGAAGTATGATATGCTTGATTTTCCTCCACTTGAAGATTGTTATTTGAATGTCCCACTTGATGATAATGCTAAAAATAAACTCATGGGGAGTCTTAATGATGTTCTTATTATGGTTAAAAACAATACCTATGTCCCCGTTGATTTCTATGTTTTGGATGTTGAATGCAATGCATCTTGTCCTATTATTTTGGGAAGACCTTTTCTTAGAACTATTGGTGCCATTATTGATATGAAAGAAGGCACCATTAAATATCAATTCCCACTCAAGAAGGTATAGAACACTTCCCTAAGAAGAGAGAGAAGATTCCTTTTGCCTCTCCTATTAAAACAAAATTTTCTCTTAATGCTTTTTCATTTGAGAATACTTGATTCTTGCTTCTTATGCCTAGCTGAAAGGCGTTAAAGAAAAGCACTTATTGGGAGATAACCCAAATTTCTTTAGGAACCTTTTGTTGAGTCTTGAAAGTTATTACCTCTGTAATAACCGCTCCTTGTCCTTTTTGTGTGATTTTTGTGCCAATAATAACCTCTAATAAGAGAGAAATAATGCTTGGAAAAGTTGCTGTCCCGAAACATATTTTTGTGCTTGGCTGTAAAAATTCGCGAAACATCTCTGTACATCGGTTTGAGCTGTAATATTTTGCGCTTCTGACCCAGGTTGTTATCTAACTTTTGTTAGTTCAATACTTTTCTATTTGAGCACCAGAAGGTCTTCGAAAAAATTTGTTTTTACCTGCTGGTCTGTTTTGACAGATTTCTGCCATTATTTGTATTTGCTTCTTAATCTCTTTCTCTTTGAGTTCTCTCTGATCATTTGAACTTTTTAAAAGGAAGTGCTACAGTATCTTGTGTTTTAATGGAAGTTTTACTTGTGTTGAAACTGAATCTAAAGAATTATTATCTTGAGTGCACTAATGTTGCTAATGAAGATTGTGTGAAGTTTTGTATGCAGGAAATTTTAAAGTGTAGGGAAGAGTAATGTGATAAGATGAAGTATGGAAAAAAAACTCAAGCTTGGGGATGCCACCCGTGTCACCCCAAGAAATATTCAAGAAGTACAAGCGTCAAAGCTTGGGGATGCCCAAGGCATCCCCTTCTTCATCAATAAAAATTCTAGGTTTCTTCCAAACACTTCATTTTTATTGTTTCATGCACAATTGTGTTGTTCTTGGAGCGTCTTCATTTTGCTTTTAGTTTTTGTTTGCTTGAATAAATTGGTTGTACCCCCACATTCATATATGATGGTTTCAAATAGGTTGATTTGGATTGGAAAAGAGTAGAAAAGTTCATGCTTATAAGTGGTACAAAAAGGAGCTTGTTTTTGACTGTGACTTAGACTTTATCATGTCATGCTTAATAGTGTTTGGACTTTATGCTTAAGATTATTGATGTAGCATGACTTGTTACAAACAATTGAGATTGCTTAATGTGCCTTGAAAGAATCATGCGTTGTTTTAGCATATAGAAGCATAATATAGTGGTATTCTCCTTTAATGCTTTATTTGGGTTGACTTGGCGCATGCTCACACCATGTTAAGACTATACCAAGTTACCATAGCCTCTATGATCATTTAGTTTTCGACTTGTAATATCACTTTATGCTTTAATTAATATTGTTTTGTCACTTTGCATGATATGGCCATTATTGCTCTCTTAGTTGGTCGCTCCCAGTCTTTTGCTAGCCTCCATACCAAGTATGAGTTCCACTCATGCATCCAACTCCAAATAAAACCAATTTATTCCAAAGACTCCACCATACCTACCTATTAGCATTTGCTATTCCAAGTATATTTATGTTTTAATCTACCTTCCGAATTAAACTTGTTATGTGAAAATTAGTGACTAAAGCTCTCACGAACTTGATGCCACACTTTACTTTTCTTGCACTTAATAAACTTGAACCATTGTTCCCATCTATGTTGCGTATATGCTTGCGTTTTGTAAGTTGTGAATTAGCAGAACCATGTTATCATGGGGAACGCTTTCAACATTGCAATTTATTCAGTTGATATCATGTTCTTTTGCTTATGGATCCCGGCGGTGTGAAATGAAAGGGGAGCTTGTAAGGCTCATGGAGTTCGTATATGTGTTAGAGAAACACCTAGGTTGTTGGTCTAAGCCATGCCTAATCTTGGTGGAAACTTGTAGCGTAACCATAGTGAGCAATCTATGAAGCATCCTCTATAAAAAAAACTCTATGCAAATAGGAAATAAAAGGATCGCTGAGATGCTCATTGTCTGCTTGCCTTCTCATTTGGATATGGGGAATCTTCCGTATCATCGGGAAAAGGGTACCCCGTTGGTGGTTCTCTATGATACACATGTACTTACAATGACAAGAACTTACCTGTGACTAAAGTTGAGTAGCATGAGGAACGGTACTCGTAAGTAAGGGGCATGAGATTTTCAGCTTATAACTTGTCAAGCATATCCTCATATTTGTTCAATTTAACCTTAATCACCTAAAGATGCTTATGATAGGGGCAATGAGAGCTGAAATCTAATAAGTACCATAATTTTTGGAAGCTCTTTATGAGACTTGAATCCCTGCTTTCTTCTATAAAGGGCCTTTCTTTTACATTTTATGTTGAGTCTCCATCTTCTATCTTTATGCACCTATTAAGAGAGCATAGTGGTCATTCTTAGTTTAATGTGCATTGTCCCAAAACTTATTGATTGATTCATAACTTTGATATTGCTTGTTCTTAAACTATTTGTATTTAGTCACCCTTATGAACTTTGAAGGTGTCCTATGCATTTATGTTTTGCTAAACTATGAGGGACAAGCTGAATTCCATTCTCATTATGCTTTCTATATGTGAAACAAACAAACGTCTTGCAAAGCATTGTTATTCATGAATCTTTTGTTTGTACCTTTTCATGTTATAACATAGTTGCTATGTCTTATTGTTAGAACTATATTTTTCATGCTATGTTAAAGTACTATGATCTCAGCTATCAATGTTTTACAAATACCTTGATCAAGATTGTGATGGTGCATGTCACCTCAAAAATTATTCTTTTTTTCACTTACCTACTCGAGGACGAGCAGGAGTTAAGCTTGGGGATGTTGATACGTTGCAAACGTATATATAATTTTTGATGTTCCATGCTTGTTTTATATCTACTTTCTTATACTTTGTCCAAACTTTGGAGTATTTTTGCACATTTTTTGGAACTAACCTATTAACAAGATGTCACAGTGCCAGTTGCATGTTTTCTGCTATTTTTGGTTTCAGCAAAGCTAGTAAGGAAATATTCTCGGAACTGTACCGGACAAAAGCCAAAGTCAATATTTTACCCGAAGCAACACAGAGTCCGGAAGGGAGATGAAGTGGCACACCAGGGCGGCCACACCTGGTGGCGGCCTAGGAGGGGCACACCACCAGGGGGTGTGGTCCCCCTGGTGCTCCACCGACCTTGCCCCTTCGCCTATAAAGACCCCTCGGGACGAAAACCCTAAGTACCCGACCAAAATTCCATGAATGAGTATCTAGCCGTTGTTCTCTCTGTCCCTAGATCGGAGGGATCTAAAGCTCTTCCCGACACCCTATCAGAGGGGAGAGATCAACCTAGAGGCCTTCTTCATCACTATGCCTGCCTCCGGTGTGATGTGTGAGTAGTTCATCTCTGGACTACGGGTCCATGTAGTAGCTAGATGGTTGGTTCTCCTCCTTTGTGCTACCATGTTTAGATATTGTGAGCTTCGTTCATGATCAAGATCATCTATTAGTAATCTTACATGTTGTGTTTGCGGGGATCCGATGGATATTGAGATCCTATTTCAGATTGATTATTGATTCTATCATGTCTTTGTTATTTGTAATCTTGCATGCTTTCCATTGTTAGTAGATATCTTGGCCGAGTATATGCTAGCAACTCCAAGAGGGAGTATTTATGCTCGATAGTGGGTTCCTGCCTCTAGTAATCTGGGGAAGTGACAGAAATCTCTAAGGTACTAGATGTGTTGTTGCTACTAGAGAAAAAACAGCAATCCTTTGTCCATGGGACAATCGTATTGTTTGCTTTACACACTTTTCTTATTGCAATTATCTATAGCTTGCAACTTAATACTAGATGGGGTTCAGATGATAATCTAAAGGTAGATTATTAGTCATAGATGCAGTTGGATTACAATCTATGTATAATGTTGTAATGCCCAATCAAATCTCATAGGAGTCAAGATGATTAGTATATGCATGTATGCTTTCTCGGTGTCTGTCAATTGCCCCGCTGTAATTTGTTCACCCAACATGTCAACTATCTTAAGGAGAATCACCTTTAGTGAAATATGGACTCCGTTCCATTCTTTTACCATCAATCTAAAATCTACTATTTACTGTTTACTTTCTGCAAGCAATTACTATCTTCCACACAATACGTTTAAACCTTTGTTTTCAGCAAAACCGGTGAGATTGACAACCTCACTATAAGTTGGGGGCAAAGTTCTGTGGTTGTGTTGTGCAGGATTCCAAGTTGGAAACAACACCTTAGAGGTGTTTCCTTGCTCCTACTGGTTCAATAACCTTGGTTTCATAACTGAGGGAAAACTTGCTTCTGTGCTCATCATACCTTCCTCATGGGGTTCCCCAACGAGCTCGATATATTTTGAGCCATCAACTCCCTGGACAGAATGGTAGGCATGACCTTGGTGAAAATGCCAGCATATTGTGATGTAGAGGGCACATGTAACACACGAACAAAATTAATATCAAGCTCGATGTGTTTGGTGCGTCGATGATGAACTGGATTTCCTGACAAGTAGACAACAATGAATTGTCACAGTACACAATGGTGGTGGTCTCGATAGGACAATTAAGCTCCTGCAAGAGTTGCCGAACCTAGCAGGATTTTGCTACGGCCGTAGCAACATCACGATATTCCGCCTTAGCATTATAACGAGAAACCATCGTATGACTATGAGATGATCAGATGATCAAATTATCTCCAAGATACATGCAAAATACCGATGTAGAGCACCGAGTATCTGGGTACCCAGCCTAGTCAGCATCCGAATACACAACGAGAGAGTGAAAAAAAGAATGATGTAAGGTGAGGCCATGATGAAGAGTACCCTTGAGGTAGTGAAGGATACGTTTAATGAGAGACAAGTGAGGCTCAAAAGGGTCATGCATATGTAGACAGACTTGTTGTAAGGCATAGGAGATGGGAGGACGTGTGAGGGTGGCATATTGAAGGGATCCAGCGAGACTACGGAAGAGAGTAGGGTCAGAAATAGGAGGACCGGCTATGGAGGAAAGTGCTAGCTCGTGGATGATGTAGAGCTCGTTGGGAACCCCAAGAGTAAGGTATGATGAGCACAGCAGCGAGTTTTCCCTCAGTTATGAGACCAAGGTTTAATCGAACCAGTAGGAGCAAGGAAACACCCCAAAGGTGTTACTAGCTGAGCTTTGGCAGGGCGCACTACCGGTGCTAGTAGCAATGTGGAGACCTGCACAACACAACCACAGAACTTTGTCCCCAACTTGCGATGAGGTTGTCAATCTCACCGTGTTTTGCGGAAAACAAAGGATTAAATGTATCGAATGGAAAGAAGTAAAAGTTTGGAGAAAGTAAACACAAAGCAGTAAAATATTGTAGATTGTATGTAAAGTAAAAGGACCGGGATCCATAGTTCACTAGAGGTGGCTCTCCTTAGATAGATAACATGCTGGGTGATAAAATTACAGTGGGGTAATTGACAAACACCGAGAAAGCAATACATGCATATACTAATCATCTTGACTCCTCTGAGACTTGATTGGCCATTACAACATAATACATAGACCGCCATCCAACTGCATCTATGACTAATAATCCACCTTCAGGTTATCATCCGAACCCCCTCCAGTATTAAGTTGCAAGCAACAGATTATTGCTTTACGAACTGCGTGTAAAGTAAACAATACGATTGTTCTATGAACAAAGGATTGTTGTTTTCTCCCTAGTAGCAACAGCACATCTAGTACCTTAGAGATTTCTGTCACTTCCCCAGATTACCAGAGGCATGAACCCACTATCGAGCATAAATACTAACTCTTGGAGTTGCTAGCATCTACTTGGCCAAGATAGCTACTAACAACGGAAAGCATGCAAGATCTCAAATAACAAAGACATGATAGAATCAATAATCAATCTGAAATAGCATCTCAATATCCATCGGATCCCCGCAAACACAACATGTATGAATTACAAATAGATGATCTTGATCATGAACGGAGCTCACAAGATCTAAACATGAAAGCACAAAGGAGGAGAAACCAGCCATCTAGCTACTACATGGATCCGTAGTCCAAGGATGAACTACTCACGCATCACACCAGAGCTTGCATGGTGATGAAGAAGGCCTCCAGGGTGAATTCCCCTCTCCGGTAGGGTGCTGGGAAGAGCTTCAGATCCCTCCCGATCTAGGGACAGAGACGACGGCGGCTACAGACTCTTTCGTGGATTTTTGATCGAGTACTTAGGGTTTTCGTCCTAAGGGCAACTTATAGGCGGAAGGAGAGGCCGAGGGGGTGCCGGGAGCAACCACACCACCCCCTGGCGCGGGCCCAGCCTGGCCGCGTGGCCAGGTGGTGTGGCCGGCCCCTGGCCCTTCTCCGTCTCGTATTCTGGCACTTGATCCCTTCCGGAAAAATAGGCACTTTGGCTTTTGTCCCGTCCAATTCCAAGAATATTCATTTTCTGACTTTCCTGGAACCAAAAACAGCAGAAAACAGGCAGCTGGCACTGTGGCTCTTGTTAATAGGTTAGTCCAAGAAATCATATGAAAAGTACTCCAAAGTTGGAACAAAACACAAGAAAGTGGATAAAACCAAGAATGGAACATCAAAAATTATAGATACATTTGCAATGTATCAACATCCCCAAGCTTAACTCCTGCTCGTCCTCGAGTAGGTAAGTGATAGAAAGAAATAATTTTTGAGGTGACATGCACCATCAAAGACTTGATCATAGTATTTGCAAAACATTCAAAGCTGGGATCATAGTACTTCAATCATAACATGAAAGACAAAGTTCTAGCAATAAGTAAAGGAACTATGATGCAACATGAAAAGGCACAAACAAAAGATTCATGAATAACATGCTTTGCAAGACGTTTGTTTGTTTCACATAAAGAAAACATAGCATAATAGTATTCAGCTTGTCCCTCAATAGAGTAGCAAAAATAAATGCATAGGACACCTTCAAAGTTCATAAGAGTGACTAGATACAATAGTTAAAGACAAGCAATAAAAATTTATGCATCAATCAACTTGTCTTGGGACAATGCACATAGAACTAAGAATAGCCACTATGCTCTCAAAGTAGGTGCATAAAGATAGAAGGTGGAGACTCAATATAATGGTGGAAGAAAGGCCTTTGTAAAAGGAAGTAGGGATTCAAGTCTCATAAAGAGCTTCCAAAAATTATGGTACTTATAGCTTTCAGCTCTCATTGCCCCTATCATAAACATCTTGAAGGTGATTAAGGTTAAAGTGACACAACTAAGAGGATATGCTTGACAAGTTATAAACCGAAATCTCATGCCCCTTACTTACGAAGACCGATCCTCATGCTACTCAACTTCAGTCACGATTAAGCTCTTGTCATTGTAAGTATATGTGTATCATTAAGAACCGCCAACGGGGTACCCCTTGCACATGATACGGGAGCTTTCCCATAATCAAAATGACAAGGCAAGCACACAATGAGCATCTCAGTGATCTTTTTATTTGCTATTTGCATAGGTTTTTATTGAGGATGCTTCATAGAATGCTCATTATGGTGATGCTGCAAGTTTCCACCATGATTAGGCATGGCTTAGGCTAGCGGCCCAGGCGTTTCTCTAACACACATACAAACTCCATGATCTTACAAGTTCCACTTTTATTTCACACCGTCGGGATCCGTAAGGAAAAGAACACGATATCAACGGAGTACAAAGTACAAGTGCGATGTTGAAAGCGTTCCCCATGAAACATGGTTCTGCTAATTTCAACTTATAAAGCGCAAGCATATACGCAACAAAGAAGGACCCAATGGTTCAAGTTTATTAGAGGCAATAAAGTAAAGTGTGCCATCAAGTTCGTGAGAGATTTAATCACTAGTTTTCTCATAACAAGTGAAAGGTAAACAAAAGCATGAATGTACTTGGAATATCATAAGCTAATAGGTAGGTATGGTGGACTCTTTGGAATAACTTGGTTTAGGGAGTTGGATGCATGAGTGGAACTCATACTTTGTTGTGGAGGCTAGCAAAAGACTGGGAGCGACAAACTAAGAGAGCAATAATGGCCATAATCATGCAGAGCGACAAAACATCATTGATCAAAGCATAAAGTGATACTACAAGTTGAAAACTAAAGGATCATAATGACTATGGTGACTTGGGATAGTCATAACATGGTGTGAGCATGTGCCAAGTCAACCCAAATAAAGCATCAAAGGAGAATACCACTATACTATGCTTTAATATGCTAAAACAACGCATGATTCATCCAAGGCACATTAAGCAATCTCAATTGTTTATAACAAGTCACGCTACAGCAAAGATTACTAAGCATAAAGCCAAAACAATATCAAGCATGGCATGACAAAGCATAGGCCATAGTCAAAAACGAGCTCTTTTTACCACATAAGTATGAACTTTCCTACTCTTTTCCAAACCAAACCAAACTAATTGCAAACCAAAGTATCAAAGAGGGGGTCCAACCAATTTATTCCGAAAACTAAGCAAACCAAGCAAACTAAAAACCAAAACAAAAACGAAAAAGAAGATGCTCCAAGAAAAACATAACTGTGCATGAAACAATAAAAATAAAGCGTTTGGAAGAAACCTGGGATTTTTATTGATGAAGAAGGGGGATGCCTTGGGCATCCCCAAGCTTTGACGCTTGTACTTCTTGGATGTTTCTTGGGGTGACACGCGTGGCATCCCCAAGCTTGAGCTTTAGTCCATCCTTCATCTCATTACTCATTCCTTCCATACACCTGAAATTTTTCCTTCATACAAAACTTCACACAATCTCATTAGCAACATTAGTGCACTTAAGATAAATAAGTCTCAAGGTTCAGTTCTAACACCAAATAAACTTCCATTAGAACACTAGCTACTGTAGCACTTTCCTCAAAAAGCTCAATTCCCCAAAGGAACTCAAGAAGGAACTAACAAGAAGCAAATGCACACAATGGCAGAAATCTGTCAAAACAGACCAGCAGGTAAAGACAAAATTTTTCGAAGACCTTCTGTTGCTCAAATTAAAAAGTGTTGAACTAACGAAAGTTAGATAACAACCTGCGGCAGAAGCACAAAACATTACAGCTCAATCCGACGTACAGAGCTCTCTCAGGAATTTTTACAGTGAAGCACAGAAATCTGTTTCGGGACAGCAACTTTCCCAATCATTACTTCACTCTCATAAGAGGTTACTCTTGGCACAAAAAGCAAATAAAAAGGATAAGGAGAGGTTATTACAGAGGTAATAACTTGCAAGACTCATCTAAAACTCTTGGGTTATCTCCCACCAAGTAATTTTATTTAACGCCTTTAAGTTAGGCATAAGAAGCAAAGAAAGAATCAAGTGTTCTCAAATGAAGAAGCATTAAAACCAACTTTCTTGCCCTTACCTCTCTTATTATTATTCTTAACCTTTGGGAAAATATGATTGTTTGGTGGAGAAGAAAGGTACATGGTCCCCTTTCCCACATCTATTATTGCCCCAAGAAGTTCCAATAGGGACCTTCCAAGTGTAATTTGTCCTTTTCCTGCACATCCAATAACAAGATAATCAATAGAAATCATTTTCCAAAGGATCTTTGTAAACACTCCTTCAGCTATTCCAAGAGGTAATATGGTAGTATTATCAGTAAGAGATATTTCTTTTCCTCCCTCAATGATCCCCTAAGTATTCAGAGATTTATAAATATCTTTGGGCATAAGGCAAGATTCAGACATGATATCACAGCAAGCTTGAAAAGTTTCAGCGTTTATCTCAATCTTTACTGTAGGGAACCACTTTGATGGTTCAAAGTTTTTTGGAACATAATCGTGATACTCCCTAAGCGTATTATAGCACCCTTCTAATCTAGTAGTGCTAGCCTCAAGAGTATCCAACCTAACAAATATTTTCGCGAAAGAAGTATTAGTTTGGCTAGGCATGTTGTAAGTGAGGATAAATTTGGTTATAGCATTAATAGCATCATCCTCATTACATTGGAGGAAATCTCCTCCCACAACAGTATCTAGAGCATATCTATGGCAAAGAGCAATCCCAAAGTAAAAACTACTAAGGAACAAGCTTTGAGTCATTTTAGGCTCAGTTTTTTCATATAGATCAGAGATCCTAGACCAAGCTTCCTTAAAACTTTCCTCAATTCCTTGTTTAAAAGTGAAAATCATTTCCTCGGGTGACATAGTGACTGGAGCAAGGCTAGACATAAAGGCAACTAGGATAGGAACTAATTTTTTTTTGTGTTTTTGAAATAAGAAAGCAAACTTGTAAAACTTTTTTTTGTGTGTTTTTGATAAAGAAACAAGCAAACAAAGCAAAAAGAAAACTAAGCAAAACAAAAACAACAAAGTAAAGAGATTGGTTATGAGGGACTCCCCTTGTGAAGATGTCCTTGACTCCCCGGCAACGGCGCTAGAAAAATCTTTGCTAGCTCGTGGATGATGTAGAGCTCGTTGGGAACCCCAAGAGGAAGGTATGAGCACAGCAGCGAGTTTTCCCTCAGTTATGAGACCAAGGTTTAATCGAACCAGTAGGAGCAAGGAAATACCCCAAAGGTGTTACTAGCTGAGCTTTGGCAGGGTGCACTACCGGTGCTAGTAGCAACGTGGAGACCTGCACAACACAACCACAGAACTTTGTCCCCAACTTGCGATGAGGTTGTCAATCTCACCGTGTTTTGCGCAAAACAAAGGATTAAATATATCGAATGGAAAGAAGTAAAAGTTTGCAGAAAGTAAACACAAAGCAGTAAAAGATTGTAGATTGTATGTAAAGTAAAAGGACCGGGATCCATAGTTCACTAGAGGTGGCTCTCCTTAGATAGATAACATGCTGGGTGAACAAATTACAGCGGGGAAATTGACAAACACCGAGAAAGCAATACATGCATATACTAATCATCTTGACTCCTCTAAGACTTGATTGGGCATTACAACATAATACATAGACCGACATCCAACTGCATCTATGACTAATAGATCCACCTTCAGGTTATCATCCGAACCCCCTCCAGTATTAAGTTGCAAGCAACAGATTATTGCTTTACGAACTGCGTGTAAAGTAAACAATACGATTGTTCTACGAACAAAGGATTGTTGTTTTCTCCCTAGTAGCAACAACACATCTAGTACCTTAGAGATTTCTGTCACTTCCCCAGATTAACAGAGGCATGAACCCACTATCGAGCATAAATACTAACTCTTGGAGTTGCTAGCATCTACTTGGCCAAGATAGCTACTAACAACAGAAAGCATGCAAGATCTCAAATAGCAAAGAGATGATAGAATCAATAATCAATCTGAAATAGCATCTCAATATCCATCGGATCCCCGCAAACACAACATGTATGAATTACAAATAGATGATCTTGATCATGAACGGAGCTCACAAGATCTAAACATGAAAGCACAAAGGAGGAGAAACTAGCCATCTAGCTACTACATGGATCTGTAGTCCAAGGATGAACTATTCACACATCACACCGGAGGCTTGCATGGTGATGAAGAAGGCCTCCAGGGTGAATTCCCCTCTCCGGCAGGGTGCCGGGAAGAGCTTCAGATCCCTCCCGATCTAGGGACAGAGACGACGGCGGCTACAGACTCTTTCGTGGATTTTTGATCGGGTACTTAGGGTTTTCGTCCCGAGGGAAACTTATAGGCGGAAGGAGAGGCCGAGGGGGTGCTGGGAGCCACCACACCACCCCCTGGCGCGGGCCCAGCCTGGCCGCGCGGCCAGGTGGTGTGGCCGGCCCCTGGCCCTTCTCCGTCTCGTATTCTGGCACTTGATCCCTTCCAAAAATAGGCACTTTGGCTTTTGTCCCGTCCAATTCCGAGAATATTCATTTTCTGACTTTCCTGGAACCAAAAACAGCAGAAAACAGGGAGTTGGCATTATGGCTCTTATTAATAGGTTAGTCCAAGAAATCATATGAAAAGTACTCCAAAGTTGGAACAAAACACAAGAAAGTGGATAAAACCAAGCATGGAACATAAAAAATTATAGATACATTTGCAATGTATCAGAAAGTTTGGCTCTGGTGTCGACAGGAGTAGTGACAGGGTGACAATTGTGCATGCTTGCACGAGAGAGAACATTGAGGATGTATTGGTGTTGAAAAGGTGAATGCTATTGGAGGAACGAGTGGCTGAAATTCCGAGAAAATGATGAAGAGGACCGAGGTCTTTCATAGCAAATTCGCAGCTAAGGGCTGATGTGACGTGAGTGAGGAGTGAGACGGTAGAGGCTATTAGAATTATGTCATCGACATAGAGAAAAAGATATATGTTGTGTTAGGACCACAACTAAGAATGAAAAGAGAGGCATCAAATTTGGATTCAACGAAACCGATTTTGCGTGCAAATGAGGAGAAGCGTTGAAACCAGGCGCATACAAGAAATTTTACTAAAGTTGAAAGAAATTGTATTGAGAAGTAATCTCTATGGAGTTAGAAATGTTTTGAAATGGATATTGTTCTCTATTTGATCAGGGATTGTTATATGAAAAGAAGTGGGGTGGCTCCTGTTTGAGGCCGTATAGAGATTTTAGGAGGCAACGTACATGAGTAGGATGCTTAGGATTGATAAAGCCAGAGGGTTGTTGACTATAGACCACCTCGTCAAGATGACCATGGAGAAATGCATTTTTAACATCAAGCTGAGGCATCGGACAAAATTTAGAGAGGGCAAGGGATAAAACAATACGAATGGTGGCTAGTTTAACAATAGGGCTAAAAGTTTCATCAAAGTCAATGCCAGGTTGCTGCGAGAAACCACGAACCACCCAACGAGCTTTGTAACGTGCAAGGGAACCATTATAATTATATTTGTGGCGAAAAATCTATTTACCACTCACGAGCTTAGCACAAGGAGGAGGGACTAGAGTCCAGGTTTGGTTGAGAGTGAGAGCATCAAATTCATCTTGCATGGCATGCCGCCAATTAGGATAGCTTAATTCCAGGAGATAAGTGGATGGTAAAGGATATGATACAGTGGCATAGAGATTGAGGTAGTCAGGTGGACTAGGGAGATGGCCTGTCGTGGATCGAGTACGATGTACAAGAGGTGAGGCGAGTGGTGGGTGTTGTGGCGGCGAGGTGGTTGATGGAAGGCTAGGAGTGGTAGGGGAGGTGGGCTCGGGAGAGGGCGCTGCCGCGGCAGGAGAAGTGGCTGTGGAAGACTGTCGGGGGTGTGCGGAAGGCTGCCGTGGGCCCGCGGCAGGCGAAATCTCTGCCATGACAGGGGATGTTGCCGGGCGAGAGGATGGGGCTAGAAGCGGAGGAAGATCTATAGGATCGAATAATTCTGGTGTATAGGGTGGAGGTGGAGGGGATATTGGTTCTGGTGCATAAGATAAAGTGTGTTCATCAAAGATGACATGGCGAGAAATAATGATGCGACGGGAGGTGAGGTCGAGACACCGGTATCCTTAGTGTTGAGAAGGGTATCCTAGGAAGACACATTTTGTCTCATGAGGAGAAAGTTTGTTGGGCATGGTGGAGGTGATGTTTGGGTAACATAGGTTGCCAAAAACGCGAAGGGTGTTGTATGGTGGGGTTGGGCCGAATAGGAGCTCGTAGGGTGTGGTGAGTGTTTTAGCATTGGTTGGTCTTATGTTAATTAGAAAGGTGGTGGTATGGAGATCTTTAGCCCATAGAGATGGAGGCATGGAGGCTTGAAAAAGAAGTGTGCGAATGGCATTGTTAGTGGTACGGATGGCTCGGTCGGCTTTTCCATTTTGTTGAGAGGTGTGTGGAAATGAAAAACGAAAAATGTGACGTGTTGGGTGAAGAAAGAGTGAACTTGTTTATTATTAAATTCTCGTCCATTGTCACATGGATGGCAAGAATTGGAAGGTTGAATTTAGTACGCGCAGAGGCATGAAAGGTAGTGAATGTAACAAAAACACCGGATTTCTTGCCGAGGGGAAAGGTCCAAAAACGATGAGTATAATCATCCACAACAATAAGATAATAGCCAAAATAGGTACTAGGAATATGTGATGTCCACAAATCACAATGCAACAACTAAAAAGGTTTAAAATAATAGACTCCGGCGGATAAAAGGGTAGCCTGATGTGGCAACTCAACTGACAAGCATGACACAAAGACGACGATGCTTTATTTGGTGGAATTTGCTGCTGGTGGTGGAGACGCTTCATGGTATGGTGGCCGGGGTGTCCAAGGCGATGATGCCAAAGCTCGAAGGATGAGGTGGCGAGTAGAGATTGAGCTTCTTGTGGGCAAAGGGAGTAGAGGGGTCCAAAACTATTGCATCGAAGAATCACGGTCTTGGTGAGAAGATCCTTCACAGTAAAACTGAAGGGGTCAAATTCAATGGAACAAAGATTATCGATAGTGAATTGATAGACAAAGATACGATTTTTGATAATGTGAGGAACAACAAGGATATTTCGAAGATAGATATTTTTAGGGTGAAAGGGAAATGTGTAATAACCAATGTGAGTCGTGTATTGTAGAATCATACAATGTGTTCCTCCAGTGGCGCAGACATTGATCTCATTTATCACCATAGGTCAGAGTCAATCTTCATCTTCTGGACACTTGGGTGATCCCTTGCAAGCTCCAAGGCCTCCTGACAAGCATGCACCTCTAAGGTCGATGGATGGGTCGATCCACCGAAAACAATCGTTGATGCACCTTAAAATACACCCTAATCTTCACTACACACAACTCCTTTTTTGATAAAGGGATTATATTAATATCGCAAAGGTACCAATTACACCCAGCCTCTGCTTCAGTGTCCTCCCCTTCTCCCAAATTTAGAAAACTGAAAATACAAGGAGGGATAGGATGGACTAATACCCTTTCGGTTCAGAGTGCGTGAAGGGATCCTTGTCGTCCTTGTGTTTTCAGTTTTCCAAGTTTGAGAGGAGGGGGAGGACATCGGAGCAAACCCCATACCCTAATGGTAGTACGGATACATACAACTGAAGAAGAAGAAGAAGCTAAACAAGGAACAGTCTGTAGAGTTCTATTCCTTACAACAGCAGCACAAAGCACCACCATGATAACATCTGAAGTCCAAGTTCTCCAAAAGCGAAAATACTGCACAAGCTTCGTTGTCGCCCGATCATAGATCTTAGGTTTTTACCCTGAAAAATGTACCCTCTCTCTAAACATTGCCTTCAACACGACCATTTCCAGGAACAACCAGTTACGGCTAGACCTTGGATTTTCACCCTGAAAAGTAGTACATTGAACTTCTCATGTACTGACGGCCCCACCCACATGCCACCTCTATGAAGCCCAAAACACCAAGCAAGTTCACCATGGACGCAAAACCTCAAACCACCGGCACTAGTCCTTAAAACTCGGCTTCCATGCCATTCTCCATCTCTGACTTCACCATTGAACCAACAAGACGTGTCCCATGATGAAAACAAATAGTAGAACTTTGCGTCCCTCCCTCCTGAAACCAAACGTTCAGAAAAAAACTTGGAAACGCACAACCGAATCTCATCCAATCCAGCAATCTCCAGGCCTGAGTCGCCCAAGGAAGATTCCCGGTGGAGTCTTTCGGAACTCGACACTCCGGCCAGAACAAGGAGGACAAGCATCAGGTAGATCTTTGTCTTGACGCGAGAGGAACCCTAGGACCGCCACCTTTATTTTTCGATGCAGACGAATAGGGCCCCACGCCACCATCCGCCACCCTGCGACGACGAAGGAGGTTCAGACAACCTCCAGTGCAGTAGGAAATGACATGCGCACCTACGACATATGAGCAACGCGGTGCCCACCGTTACAGCACAACCAAACATCACCCCCAGGGCTGATGAGGTACATGCAGCAGCCGCAGCCCGCGCGATGCAGATCGGGCTCGCGCGGCCTAGAACAAGCTAGCGCCTGCCTAGATCGGACCCTACCAAACTTATTTTTCTGAGTCTTGTCTACAGCACCATAATATAAGCATGGAGAATCCACCTAGTTGGACTCTGCGCAGGCGCTATAACCCTTCTCTTCTCCTTCTATTCCCAATCTTGTTTTGGCAGATATTACATGTGCGTTCTAATTTCACACATTCGTACAACCAACCTCCCAAGCAATGCTGCTGCCAAAGACTTTGAAATGGACCAGCGAACGCGGTTGCGCCGAGAGCGTCCGCGTGAAAGCTCTGTCGTCATGTGGCCTGCCTGCTGGCTCAGATTCTCAATCACCAGGGCCCGATCGGAGATTCCCCTTGTCCAAAGGAGGCCACGACATCGCACACGGACACGGACCCAGCGCGCATCCGTCGCCATTGGACGAGCACCGCGCGTAGGTACGAGGCTCTCGAGTTCCATGATGTCTTTGAAGACGACGACCGTCCTTCTCAAAGCCTCGACTGTGCTATGTGTACTGGGCCGTGGAAATTTCGTGGAGTTCACTTGTCTCATGCTTGCGGCTCGATCAGCCCGTGATTTGCGGCATGGTCCACTGGATAGAACACTCGGCAGTGAGCTCTTCGGAAAAGAGCGCTGACAAGCCTTAAGCGATGGACATACGGCCTCGCGCTCTGCTTTCACCGCCTCACCCGAACATGGAGATCCAGTACGCCTTACAAGTACTCTCTCCGTTCGGAAATATAAGACGTTTTAGCTTTATGAATCGAATGTATTTAGACATCTTTTAGTGTATATATTCGTAGAGGTTTAAAATAAACCTTGCACTAAAAAGTGTGTAGATACACTCATAGCATAAAGCTAAAACTGATATTTCCGAACGGAGGGAGTATATCAGTGGTCAGAGACCTGTGCCTTCGAGTCGTGATTGTGGAAACATTTGAGGCCTCCTGTTAAAAGAGACTTGCCGCGAAAAGTGGACAAGTGCAATGGCACTGATGAGTCGTAAAAGATGGACGTGCGCCCTGTTTTCACCGGAGCCTGGACATTGGTCACTCCTTGCAAGTGGTATAATCAGTCGCCCGTGATATCTCCCCGCCAATCACGGTCATGGAAACACTTGTTGCCTTCTGTTAACAGGTTTCCCGTGAAAAATAGATAGCTAAAACATTAATATTAGGATTTAACCTAATGCTAAAAAGTGTTCAGCAAAACACCTTCATTAAGAACATGAATATTTTTAAGCGGATTTGTATCCTCGTATGTGATCATGAATCATACTCCATTATACCAAGCACGTGAGGATTCATTAAGCTTGATACTTGAGAAAACAAAATGACACGGTTAATTGGGGCTTAGTGCTGAGTTATCATAGAGTAAAATGTTTTAGTCCAAAGTAGTTAGAAAGGATTTAGCTCTGTTCTTCATATAGGCACTGCTAGTGTGAAGTTGAACAACGAAATTGGTCCGAAGTAATTTCAAAGTTCTACAGGTGTCAGGCAAAGTGATACCCAGTCTCCTTTTGTGTCCAGTCTTGCTGTCGAGTGCTTCACTTTGACTAAGGTGGTCACCAAGGCTCAGAGCAATTATTTGTTCCTAAGCTCATGACCCTACTTGGTGGAAAAAGGTGTTGCTATTATGCAGTACGCGGATGAAAATGTGTTATGGATCAACCATGATCCTGAAAAGGCTCTGAATTTCAAACTTCATCTATATATCTTTGACTTGACATCTGGTTACAAATCAAAATTCCATAGAGAGTGAGGTTTATAATATTGGTGGAGATGAAACCATAACTGAGCTCTATGCTAATAACGCGTACAAAACACCAAAACACCAACCGCCGATAATCCATACTTCTGCTCCTACGTATATATATATATACCCGATACTACAAATTACAACAGACATGCGAACTCACTTATGAATTACTTCATCAATCCCATGATACAAGATGTTATTATATCCAATACATAACTATATTGGTTATAACATCTTATATTATGGGAGAGAGGGAGTACCTATCAATTGACATGGAGAAAATTGCAAAAAACTACGACAATTGAGACTAGGGCTTCAAAAAAATGGATGCGGCCGGCCGGAGCAACAGTTGGGTATACCTACTATGAGCACAATTAGGTATACCTACCGGGCCCTATTTAGAGGGATCGGTGCTCACAGTTGGGTATACCTACCGGGCCCTATTTAGAGGGCCCGTCCTAACATGGACCTTGCTGCTCTAGAGGGCACCGTTGCCACTGAAGATCAAGATGTTTGTGTAGCAGCTGCTCCGAGATCGCCTCCCCTCAAGCGTTGATGTTTCAAAATGAACGGCCCTGGTAATGGCTTGTGTCCCCCATGTGGGATCCCGGAAACTGGGACCCATATCTTGTTTACATGTCCTACTGCGCTCTTCCTCTGTAGCTTTGTGTGTGAGGCTTTAGGGCCGGAGTGGCATGCCCGCCGTGTAGACAACCCGACACACATCAGCTGGATGGCTTGCTAGAAGATCTTCTAGTGCCTGCGTGCTGCTTATGATCGACATCCAACTGATGGTCGGTACTCTAGTTTGGGATGTCTCAAGGCCTTGTTTTTTTTGCTTTTCTTTTTTTAGCAGTGTCGTGTTGTTGCCCCAGCGATGTTGTTGTTCGTCTTGACTTTGTCCTTCGGGCAGTGCCTTTATCCGTATCTTGTATGACTCTAGTTGGTTGCTTTATTTGTAAAGCGGTGAAAGCTTGTTTCAAGGAGAAGGAGTGTTGCTTCGAAGACTCCGAAGATAGTTGGGGCTAGATCTGGCAATTCCCTATACTATTCTGTCGACGGAGGAGGAAAACATCAAGCCATGTACAATCTTTCTATATATTTTTCTTGTTGTAGTCCTCTTCTGTAATTTTTGAGTGTTGCTCTATTTTGCTCATTCTTTCCTTGTAAGCTCATATTGATTTTTCAGTTGTAGGGTTTAGGGTTTCGAGATTATGATTGGTGTCATATTTCAATTTTGGAGCTCCATCATAGTTAGTACATACTGTAGGATGGCTCCCACGACGCTCCCTGTGGGCGTCAGTACATACTGTAGGATGGCTCCCACGACGCTCCCTGTGGGCGTCACGGGGGAACCGCCGTCGGCCTCTGAGCTCTTCCTCTCCCCTCCCCTCCTCCTTGCCTCCGGTGGGCGCTGGCGGTGGCGAGGCTGCTCCTCCTCTCCCGCTTAGGTTGATGGGTGGCGCGGGGCAACCCACTACTGATGTGGGGACGCGGTGTCCGTGGAGGTTTCTAGTGGCGGGGGCGAACAGATCCGGGGTGACGACTTCTCAAGAGGTAGTGGTGCAGTGTGGCGATGGCCACGTGCCTCGGCGTGGCTATGCTAGTGTGCATCGTGGTCAACTGCGCCTAGACGGTGGTGGCGGATGATGTCCAGTGCCGGTTGGGGACGATGTTCCTCCTCTGTCGTGATGGCTTTGATCTGGGTTTAGGCTCCGTGTCGACTGTCGAGCTTACGCGGGCTCACAGAAGCTAGCTGGCATCATCCCTGGATCTAGCCACCGACGAGGGTTGCATGCCGGCCAGATCTAGTTGTGCTGGAGGTGATTAGGGTTGGGGTTCTAGGGGCGGGAAGTAGCTGCCTTTCTGCCTTCTCCCGTCGTGGTTGGTGTTGTTTGGCTTGATGCGCGGACAAGATCGCAGCCAGGTATGCGGGGCGGCGACCTTCGAAGGCTGGCTACTCGGTTTGTCTCTCTAGTGAGAAGCGAGTTAGCTGGTGTTGGCGGTGTGCCTCGACCATGTGGGTGGTGAGGCATGCTATGGCGGGAGGTCTTGGCAAGGTTGTCGCCGGTGGTGTCATCCAAGCCCTGATTTGTATCTGGAGTTTCATGTCCGTTAGCGGGGTCTCCGTCGTGGTGGGTGATGGCCCTCCGGTGACGTGGTGGGCAAGGGAGGTTGAGCGAAAGCTATGCCCCGACGGCGGTGATGCCCGTGGGTACCACATCCCTCTTTGGATGTCGTCTTGACTCTCTCCTTACAATCAGACATTCTAGGTGAAAACCTTTGTCATCTTTGGCTGACACGGCGGCGGCGGCGCTTTGCATCGTGTCCCTCTTGGGAGTGTCAGTCGATGAGTGTGGATGTACCTGTGGCGTTCTGCTGTATTTCCTGTGCATCTTCTCGGCGACTCACGTGAGGCGTTTAGTGCGTGCATGCTTGTGCATTTTTCAGCGTTCTCTGCTAGCTGTGTCGTGTTTTCCTGTTTGATCAGCTTCTGAGATCTCCTCAATACCATGTACCCTTTAGCCATTTGAATTTATTAATATAAAGAGGGACTGAAAAAAGCCTGTTTTGAGGATTTTTCAGTTGTAATACTCTTGGCTAGTTGAGAGCTTTGTTAATTAAAAGTCAGGGTCTCGAGCCATTTGTTTTGAAAATTGACGCTTACAGATATTCCTACAAATAGTTTTACGATTTATATACAAAACAAGTTCACTTTTCATACATAAACCTTTACACTGGCACCGTGGTATTACTCTATGCTACTACTTTGTTCCAAATTATAAGATATTTTAGTAATACTAAAATGGTCTAACAAATAATGCTATATTTTGGAATAGTAGGTACTACCTTTCTTCCATATAAAACGTTTTGGCGGCTATTTTGTCTTACCAACCCATTTTTATATTTTAAAACGGAGATATTAGTAATTATTAAAGAGAAACATGACAAGATATCTCTGCGGGTCTATTTATAGGAAAGAAGGACTTCCAGCTAACTAGAACAAAACCGCGTGGACTCACTACTCACTACCCGTGCGTGTACTGCTGCTTGCTCTGGTACGTAGTAGCGCCTGGTGCGGAATGGCGAACATCACCGAGCACCGCCTGGAGATGCCGGTGGTTCCTGCCACCGACAAGGCTGCCGCGGAGCTGCCGGAGAAACGGCTGAACCGCTTCGTGCATTTCGTCGCCATGATGGAGAGGTTTGGCAACGCGCTCGGCACGCTGGCCTTCACCTGGGTCACCGTCGCCGTGCTCGGCGGCTACTCCAGTGACCTCAGACGGGATTTCTACGTCGCAACGGTCATAATCTTCCTAGAAGCCGTGAGGTATGTATGCAGCTACTACTACATGGCGCAAAATAAATCGTCCAGTTTACTCTCTTTCGACGACCAAGTGGTAATAACACTAGCGACACGAATTACGATTAACACAAGTACTACCTCTGTTTTAGAATATAAGAAGTTTTGGTAGATTCTTTTAACTTATTAAAACATCTTACAATTTTGAAAATGGAGGTATAATCTAGCAAGGGAACCAAGTCAATTGTTTTACTCACAAAAGAGGAAAACATAATCAACAGTAAGACTGTGCCGACTGCCGAGGCATCATGTGATCAGGAGCCTCGCCTTTCAATTAGGAATACCTAAATTTTGGTTACTGGAGGAAGGATTCAAGCCCACAAACTAAACCTGTTTAACATTCATGTAGAAATTCTTTGACGATCAATAAGGACCCCTCCTCTGGTTACCATTTTTCTCCAGAAAAGGGGAAATACCCTGCGTCTGCGCCAATCGATGCATACATCTTTTTTTTTTTGCAAAGTTTACGACGAAAATATAACAATTCCCGGATCACATAAAATGGATATACATAATACAATCAGCGGAAAAGGCAAACATGAAGCCTCTATGCATTATAAAGTTGATTATAATGCCCAGCTGGAATCATCCGTGAAGCTGTGGACGACGACCATGGCACCCAGGACAGGCGCGTCACCGGCTGGGACCCAGCCATGGCGACCAAGGTGTAGAAAATAATAAATCCCTAATATTTTCGTGTATTGATTTGATCCTCGTGGGAGTATATATAGAATTACAATGGGTAGGTAGACATGGAATACAAGATGATGTTAGAGTCCTAGTCTATCTCATATACGAATATGTATCCGTATTCTAACATCCCTTCAGTCGTAGCGGGAGTGAAGCAGACGCTTACAACTAGATTTGAAGTCTTGCGCTTCCGTCGTCTTCACCTCCTTATCATCATCACCTGCGTGGATATGATCATGGCTGTCACCTAGGGGCGGTGACTGCGTCCCCTTCTGGTGCCTCTCTTCTCTCCCGCAGTCACAACGGGAGTGGCGTGAACGCAAGTGACGACACAGACGCTGTTGACTGGAGTTCTTTAGTTGTTGTAGACGTTGTTCTTGATGTCAATGTCGATGCCGAGGTATCCGATCGCGATATAGCCGTGGTCGAGGTGGGTGTGGTCGATGTCGTAGTCGTCGTATGGTGTGTGGCTGCCATTGCCGGAGGCGCAAAACATTGCGCGTCTTTTGTTGTTGTTCTTCATAAAGCTGCGGTTGTGAACGTTTTGCACCTTGTGGAGGTACCTTAAGTGAGACCACTGATTTTGCTAGAACCGGAGGAACCCACCAAGCACACACAGTTTTGCCGAAACCATATGCGCAGTTATAGGGGCATCACAATTGTGATGCCGGTTTGTTGATGCAGTCGTCGGGTTGTGGACGCGGCCATACCGTCGCCGTGCCTTGCAGTTATACTATCAGAGGGTGTCGTAGTTGTATGTCCATCATGTGGACGGGGTATAGCGGCGGCGGCGGTGTGTCGACGAAGATGTTGATGAAGACCACGTTGATGTAGACCTTGGCGATAATGTGTCAGTGATGAAGGAGTAGGCATGTCGGGATGATCGTCGCTCGAAGGCGTCCCTTATGGCGGCGATGATGTCGAAGCCTTGATGCCGGAGAAGTCGGCGTAGTAGTGTTCCACACCGGCTTGGCGTGTGGATGCTGTTGATGTCGCTTCTCCATAGATGTGCTCGATGAAGATCTTGTACCTTGTAATTTGTCAATATAGCCGTACAACTTGATGTATGTCGATGTTGTCGCGCGGTGATCATGCAAGGCTTGGTCCGCTGGTTGATTTTAGTCGTGTACGCACTCACGCGAAGATCCGATCTCGGCAGCTGCTCCTTGCACGCATGCATCTCCATGTGTGGTGTGCAGTTTTTTTTTGGTGGATGCACTGTCTGCGTACCTTGACGTTGAAGCCGTACATGGAGCGCTCTGTGGATCTGCGTGCCATGCATGATAGGATGTGGTGCGCCTGGTGAAGGCCCTCGCCATCACGGCCGCCTGTGCTTCTTTATCGTCCGAGCGAGCACGATCTTGTTCCAACGATCCAAGTTTTCTTCGCCGAGGATCGTATGATTTAGGGAATTTGTTTGGTGGCAAGATCTAATGGAAAATTAGATGTTTAGAATCCATCTACGAGGAGGAGACGGATTTATTGGACTAATTTTTGATCTAATCTATGATTTAGAGAATTTCAAAATTGATCTAATCTAAAGAACCATTCTGATCTTTAATCGAGACGGCGTGCCCGCGAGGAGTAATCTCCCTAGGGGCGGCGGGTTACGGAAGTGGTGGAAGAACCTAGGATCGGCGCCATGAGGCTAACTGCTCTGATACCATGTAGAAAATAATGAATCCCTAATATTTCGGTGTATTGATTTGACCCTCGTGTGTGTGTGGGGGGGGGGGGGGGTATGTATACAGTTACAATGGATAGGTAGACTTGGAGTACAAGATGATCTTAGAGTCCTAGTCTATCTCATATACATATATGTATATGTATTCTAACACAAGGGCTATTGCTGCGCGGTCCCTTAGCCAATGAGACGCCGGCACTAGACCTCGTCCAGGGCCACGGCTATGCGGGGCCTCGTCTAGGGCGATGGCGACGCGGAACCTTGGCCAGGGCGACGCTAGCGAGGGTCAGGGTTCTCTGCCATGGCGACAACGGATGGGGAATCCGTGAGGTTGGCCGGGGAGGGGCGCCGGAGGTTTGGTATGCCTGGAGGGGCGGAGATCTGGCGGTAGATCTGGCGTGAGTTGGGATAGGTAGGTGACGAGAGTTTAACTCATCAATGCCATTGTTATGGGCTTGGATTTTAGAGAAGGAGGGAGCGCTGGAGACATCTATCGGCTGGCAAACAAGCACACGGGGGACTCGAAGATTTACCCAGGTTCAGGCCTCGTAGAGGTCCCTACTCCTGCTTGTCTGCTCGTGGAATTATCAAGGGAATCGAAGATTACAATGGTGCGCAGATGCAATCTGGCGAGGGTTGTGGAAACTAGGGTTGCGTGTCTCTTTCTTGCCGCCCCCTCCTAGCCTTTATATAGATAGGCTAGGTCTCGGGTAGCAGGTCGAGTCGGTTACAGATTAGGGTTTTCCCCTTTAAACTTTCTATCTTTAGCTTCTTCTTGTTCTTCAAGCAATTGAGAGTTCGTAGGTTACTCGAGTCCTTCATTTGGGCCTTGGCGACACCGTGGGCCTTTACGTATTTAGGTCGTATATACCAAGCTCGAGTACCTGTAGGGTATACCCATGTCAGTAGCCCCCGAGTGTCCAATGGAATCGCAGATTCGACTGGGGACTTTATGAAGTCTTTCGAGTGCATGACTGAGTATATTTTTCGACTGCTTTGTCCGTGTCATAGGGATTGCTAGTGTGCGTGCCTGATTTTAACCGATGTATCGGTATCAGTTAACTACCTTAGGGTAAAACAACGCCACCTACTCAAACTCGAGTCCCCGGACTCGAATCCAGAAAAGTGCTGGTGTAATTCGACTCAAGCCGTGGAGGTCTTACAGGAGTCGAATTCCAGTATATGGGTGTGAGCACTCGAGACGTCCGTCAAGGCATATTCATCATACATGTAGGCACGGATATATTTCTGGTAGTGCACAGCAAATGCGTTGCCAGGCCTTATTCAGGTCTTACCTTCACGTTGTAAGCGCGGTATCCGAATTTTATCATCGCGGAGACGATTCAGGTGACGCAGGAGACGCAGTCTCTTTGTAGGGAAAAATTGTGAGGCGGTGTCGCCATAAACTTCGAGTGTGGATGTTATCAACACACAGGACTTAGTACAAATAATCATAGGGTGTGCAACCAGCGCTCCCTATGGGAGTAGCCCCCGAGTTCCTGGTTGAGTCGAAGACTCAGACAGGGACTAAAGAATTTTTGCGACTGCTGTCGTCTTTTGTTTGCTTGTTTCAGTCGAATTTATTTCAAGCGCTCCCTATGGGAGTAACCCACGTCCATAATCGAATCACGAATTCGAGTGGTTGGGTTTGTTCTGATTACCCATATTCCTGCAGAAAAGAAAAAAGAAAAAATCATAGGGTGCGCGACCAGCGCTCCCTATGGGAGTAGCCCCCGAGTGCTTGGTGGAGTCGAAGACTCGAGCAAGAACTAAAGTAATCGAAGTCTTCTACTGTGTATCTTTTGATGACGTCAGTGCTGACGATTTCATGACCTCAGTTTCCCGCATGAGCGAGTTTGACGGGACGTGACGAGCGGTGGGTCCCACTCCCTGACTCTGATTTGACTGGGTGTGCGTAATCTTTATTTTAACCGTGCCTCCTCGATTTCCGTGCGTAATGGGAGTGGTAGGGGGACGATTCATGTTTCAGCTTCTCCACGTGTCTAGCACGATGATTGCCACGCGTCCAGTAGGGTTTTTCTGAGCCGTTGGATTGCATCTTCCAGAGGTTAAGTAGTGGCGCTGCGACGGTAAAATTTAGATCTGCTTTTGCTCATCTTTTGCCTTCATCGCCATTGCCGCTGCTCCCCTGCTTTATCTGCTCTCTTTTCCTCTACGGCGTTGGACATGCTCCGCGCATTTCCCAGCTACTTTCTCCGGTCGCATCGCTGCCGCGCAATGGGGAAGAAAAAGGGAGGTGCTACGGCTGATTCCGCGGCTACCGCTGCTGCGGTGAAAAAGAAAGGCGGCTCCACCGCCGTGGGTACCAGCACCGCCGCCGGCGGGAAGAAGAAGGGCACGGGTACCCGCGTCACGAATGGCGCGTGGCGTCCGTCCATCATCAAGTCCTCTGATCTTCGTCTTCTTCGTCAAGACAGAGTGATGTCCGCCGCAGTCGCCGACGCACGCGTCCCCAGCAGTGAGATAATCCCCTCTCCTCCCGCTGGTTTTCGAGTGATGTTCTTGGCATTCATCATTCGCGGCCTTTCGTTGCCCCTGCATCCCTTCTTCAGGGGCCTCCTTTGTTTTTACGGGCTTCAGCTCCATCAGCTGTCCCCGAACTCTATCCTCCATATCTCTTGCTTCATCACACTCTGCGAGTGCTGGCTCGGAATCGAGCCTCACTTCGGCCTCTTCAAGCGCCTCTTCAAATTGAAGTGCCAATCTGCGTCTGGCTCCTTAGTCTTTGATGTAGGCGGCTGTGGAATCCACATCAATCCATCCGCCACCTATTTTGACATCAAGCTGATGAAGTCTGTCCAAGGGTGGAGGGACAAGTGGTTCTACGTTCGCGACCAGAAGGCCGACGGAGACCACTTCAGACTCGCACCTTTCGATCCTGCGACGCCGTGCAAGAGGAGGCGCTCCTGGAAGAATGTAGTCATGCCTGGCGAGTCCGCGGAGACAGATGTGCTGTACGAGCGCGTCTGCGACCTCGAGAGTCACATAGGCAAAGAGGAGGGAGGCTGCGCCCTCATTCGCACGTGGTTGCGCCATCGCGTCTAGCCCCTGCAGGCCAGAGTCCATCCCATGATTTAGTGGGCTGGCGCTGACGATGTCACTCGCGTGTCTGTCGATGGCATGTCCGCGAGTGAGGTGGATAAAAGGGTTCGACTGGTGACCACATACACCGTCAAGGATGTGCTTCCTAGTGAGCCCGTCGTTCCCCCCGTTCGACGCTTCTAACCCTCCTCCTGAGGTACAATTTGTGCTACGTAGTAGCTTAGTTTTGTGATTGCTTCTTTGCTTTGTGCTGAATTTGTTGTCTGTATATAGGATTGGGCGGTGCCACCCTGTATGCCCCCTCTTCCTGAGGGGGTTATCCCTCACGAGGACTTGGAAGAGGACGAGTTAGAATCGACCGTCCTATCCGATGTGGAAGAGGAAGCCCCCGAGTCGGGTAGTCCGGATACTCGCAAGCGTTCGTGCAGCGAGGATTCCGATGCATCGTCTCCTTCGACTCCGGAAGGTGCAGGCGTTGGTGCGGGGTCGCCAATCCCTGCCATTCATGTGAGCGCCGTGGCGCCATCTTCTCGCAAGAAGATGCGACTGCCAAAGGAGTCTTCGTCAGAGTCGGGGGAACCAACCTTTGACTTTGATAAATTTGATTGGTAAGTATTTGGTTTGTCCTTTCTGATTCTTCATTGTCTTTGCCTTGTCCTTGATGTTGGTTTTGTTTTTGCAGTCAAGAGGCATCGTCATCTTCTGGCGACGTCCAATTTTTGAAAGAATCAGGAGTCGCGACCTCAAGGGCCAAGAAAGAGGTCGAGCGTGCTCCTTCCCCTCCATTGGCGGCCCACTCCGGGCACAACTCTTCCAGCTCTCCGCATGAAGGGGATCATCGAATGGTTGCCCGGATGACGGCACAGCAGACAACTTCGGAGTCATTAGAGGATCATGTAAGTGTGGGATTTCTTCTTTTAATGTTGCAGTCGATGTTATCTATTGCTTCTGCTGATCCCTTGTTGTGCGACAGCTCCTTGTGAAGGAAGCCACCCACTTGGAAGAGCGAGTGCTTGCGATGGGCCGCCAGCATGCAATGTTGGAGACACGTCATCACGTGGTCGAAAGTAAGTGTTCTTCACTTTTTCTTCTTCTCCTTTTTATATAGTCGACTAATAGTCAATCCTTTTTGTTTTGTAGCTGAACATAATGCCCTCCTGCGCAATGCTGCCACCATGGAGAAAACACTCGTCGCAGCTGTGAAGGGTCGCGATGAGGCAATCGTGGCGCGTGACGAGGCACAAAGGCGTGAAGAGGATCTGCGTGCCTCTTTCGCATCCAGGGAGAAGTTGTTCGAAGAACAGCTTTTATCGATTGCCAAGGCCCTCTCAGGTACTTTGCTTTGGATATCATTATCTTTCTCTGCTCGACTTTTTGCCGCTGGCGCTGATGTTTTGTCCATGTATGGGTTTATGTACAGATGCTGGTGATTTGAGCTTCAACCCTCAGGCCCTCCATCGCGATGATGCCTTGGCGGGTGCACTTTCAGCAGTCGAGGACCACAGCGCCGCCGTTCAGGATATGCTTTCCAAAGCCAAGGGCGTGCTTACTCGCCTTCGGGAGGAGTTGATGCCCAAGGCTGAGCTGATTGAGAACATGAACGAGCTGGTGGAGTCTCTCGCCGGGGGTGTTCCCGCAAGCTTCAAGAACTCGCACCGTGCGGCTGGCACGTCAATTTCACTCGCCATGGTGTAGGCCCACGGAGTCGAGGTTGATCCTGCAGCGATTTTGAAGGCGATGCCCATTAGCACGGACGACCAGCAGGTAGTCTTTGCTCCCTTCGCGAATATGGGTCGCAGCTGATTAACACGGTTGTGAAGTACTCTGAGGAGCTGTAGCGAGCCAAGAAGGCGGCAAAGGCTGTGGCATCAGGGGCTGGCGAAAAGTCAGTGGCATCTGACACTGCCACAGACTCGATGAAGCCCCCGAAGCCGTCGAAGTCAAAGAAGCCAATGGCTCCTCAGTAGCTTTGTAATAGTTGATTAGTTTTATCCCTTTTGTCTAGAACATGCCTTTTGGCGGGTGTATCTGCTGATATTTTTGCCAATCTTAAATGCACTCGAATCTTTTGTCTGTGTGTCGATTTGATCTTCTTATTCGCTTCTTGCTTGGCTTGTGGTAGGGCACATCAAGTGATCCTTTGAGGTAACCTCAGGACTTGCCGCCCCTTGATGATACTTTGGCGCCATCGCGCTCCAGGGTGGATGAGCTGTCGCTGCTTTCGCGACTGCGTGACCGCGTGAAGCATTTGGAGCGTGAATTGCCCATGCTCCGCGGTAACGCGGATGTGTGGAAGTCAAAGGCAGAGAAGGCCGCCGCCCGAGAACAGTATCTGCTTGGCGAGGTGACGCAGCTGGGCGACCAATTCAAGTGTTAGTTTGCTTTCTCTCATCTTTCCTTGTAGTCACTCGCGATGGTGCGCTGTCCTTATGCTTCTGTTGTTGCTTCGTATAGTTGTCAGCGCGTGTCATCCGCAAGATGAGAAGGATAGAATTTCCATTCGCATGCATGATCTGACCTAGGAGCAACTTCAAGAGAGTGGATACTTATGGGTAGATCATGATCGTGCGATTGCGCTGGCGACCCTGCAGGATCGTGCGTCGCGAGTGCTGCACTTTCTAAAGAAGTCGCAGTCATGCTTGAAGAACATTTATCGGACGATGTTTCAGCTAGATGTTACTCAATCAAGCCTGCTGGCCCTCCTCGCCAAGTTTCAAGACCTGGCCGCGGTTCGCGAGTGTGTGAGGCAACAGTTGGTGGCTGGTGCGAAGGCCGCTCTATCGCTGGTGCGACTGCATAGGCCTGACATAGATGTTGCGGCGATTGCGGCTAGGCCACCTGCGCCACCAGCGGGTTCTGCCTGGAATATGGTGCCGCACTACCAGGCGGTGGATCGCCCAGCAGAAGAGATCGTCGACTTCTTTGAGGAACAAACCAACGTTCTCTTGTTGCAGTAGTAGCTTAGTTTGTATCCTGCACATAAGTGTACCCCATGTTGTAAAGTTCGTATAAATGTTGTGTATAATTGATTGTCGAATATGTATATAAAGAGCTTGTTAGCGTGTAAGTGCGCTGCACTATGCGACTCCTGTTCGTTAGCCTAGCCACTCGTTTATCTCAGTCCCTTGTCAACCTGTCAGGTACGTTGCAACTGGGTTGATGTTGTGTCAAGGGTTTCGATTGATGTGCCAGCTACTCAGGATATCGCGTTTTAGTTCGTAGAACAGATGTGTACAGGGTGGCGTAGCCCCCAAGTCGATAAGTTGCGGAAAAATAAAGGAAGACACAGAGTTTTGGGGCACTTAGCTTTATTTATTCGTGAGACAGTACGAAGTACAATGTGTGGCTAAGTAGCCTTGGCTGAGTGCCTTATTTGCGATGCAAAAGTAAAAATGACTAAGGGTAGAAGCATCGCAGCTGTGCGACGTTCTAGGGGTTGGAGTATGCGACTCCTGTCTCTAGATCTTGAAGGCGATAGGCGCCACCTGAGATTACTTCTGTAATCACGTATGGTCCCTCCCAGGGGGACTCGAGCTTGAGATGGCCTTGCTGCTTTAGTCGCAGGACCAGGTCGCCTTTGACGAAGGATCGGGGGCATAGCCTCCTACAGTGGTAGTTGCGCAGGTTCTGCTGGTAGATCGTTAATCTTTCCGCGGCGATTTCTCTCGCCTCGTCGAGGAGGTCGACGGAGTCTTCGAGTGCGAGGGAGGACTCCTGCTCGTTGTAGGCGACCACACGTGGCGCCTTGTACCGTACCTCGGCGGGCAGCACCGCTTTGGCTCCGTGCACCATAAAGAACGGGGTGTAGCCTGTAGCACTGTTTGGGGTTGTGCGTAGGCTCCAGAGTACTGATTGCAATTCGTCTGGCCAGCAGCCCGCGGCTTGTTCGAGTGGCCGGAGGAGTCGCTTCTTGATGCCGCCACAGACGAGCCCGTTCGCCTTTTCAACCTGACCGTTGGTCTGTGGTTGTGCTACCGAGGCGTAGCTGATGTTGATTCCCAGATTCTCACAGAATTCTTGGAACTCCTTGGATGTGAAGTTTGTTCCATTGTCTGTGATGATGCTGTGCAGCACTCCAAAGCGGAAGACGATGGACTCAAAGAACTTGACTGCGCTATGCCCCGATTGATTGGTCACTGGCATGGCTTCTATCCACTTGGTGAGCTTGTCGAATGCCACCAGGAGGTAAACGTAACCTCCTCGTGAGGACTTGGGGAGCTTGCCGACCATGTCGAGTCCCCATTGCGCGAAGGGCTAGGCCAATGGAATTGGCCGGAGCTCTGCGCCAGGCGCATGTGGCTTGTCCACGAATCGCTGGCACGCGTTGCACTTCTGGACAATGTCCTTGGCGTCGCGCATGGCCGTAGGCCAGTAAAACCTAGCTCGTAGAGCTTTGGCCACAAGGGCGCGACTGCCAGCGTGGTGTCCGCAGGTTCCCTCATGGATGTCGAGGAGAACAGCTCTTCCATCAGCCGTGGAGATGCATCGCTGGAGCACTCCTGTGATGCTGCGCTTGTATGGTTCGCCGTTGATGACAGCGAATGCCTTGGATTGTCGCGCGATGTGCCATGCATCAGTCGGATCATCCGGTAGCCTCTTGCTGAGGAGGTACATGATGTATGGTTGCGTCCAGGATTGCTCAATCATCATGACGCTCATTGGTCCCTCGAGTCCTGTGTCCAGCTCCAGGTCATCGAGTGCCATTGGCTCATTGGGTGGCGTAGCCTCCGAGTCCGTTGCTGCGCTTGTTTTCTTCTCTGCGGCCTTTGGCTTAATGGAGCGTTCACAGATGCGCTCGAGAAATACCCTAGGTGGTATGGGGGCGCAGGTAGAGCCTATGTTGGCGAGTGCGTCCGCCTCTTCGTTGCTTTCGCGGCCTACATGTCGCAGTTCACAGCCGTCGAAGTCCCCTTCGAGTGTGTTATAGAGGTCGTGGTAGGCGATCATGTTGTCGTTCAATGCGTCACACTCATGCATTGTTTGGTTGACAACCAACTTGGAGTCGCCATAAATAATGAGCCTCTTGGCGCCGTAGGCCTTTGCCATCCTCATCTCGTGTAGCAGGGCCTCATATTCAGCTTCGTTGTTGGAGGCGGTGAACTGCATTCGCAGGATGTACTTCAACTTGTCTCCTTGAGGTGATGTCAATATGACACCTGCGCCTGCTCCGTCCTTTCACTTGGATCCATTGAAGTGCATTGTCTAGAGGTAGGACATATCTGGTTTTTCAGGGAGCTGGTTCTCCATCCAGTGCACGAGGAAGTCAGGAAGAACTTGGGACTTGATTGCGTCGCGCTTTTCGTATGTAATGTCTCGTGGAGACAATTCTATTCCCCAAAGCGCGACTCGTCCCGTGGCGTCGGAGTTGTTGAGGATGTGTCCCAACGAGGCGTCGTTGACCACCACGATTGGGTGTTCCTGGAAGTAATGGCGCAGTCATCGGGTGGTCATGAAGACGAGGTACGCCAGCTTCTGGTAGTGCGGGTACCGTTGTTTTGTTGGCGTGAGGACCACGCTGAGGTAGTAGACTGGGCGATGTACCCCATGGACTTTGTTTTCCTCGGCTCGTTCGACTACGAGCACTGTGCTGACCACCTGGTTGGTGGCGGAGATATATAGCAACAACGGTTCCCTTTCTCGTGGGGTCACCAGTACTGGCGAAGTGGATAGCAGGCGCTTGAGGTCTTTGATGTGCTCGTCGTTCGACGTAGAGCTCGTTGGGAACCCCAAGAGTAAGGTATGATGAGCACAGCAGCGAGTTTTCCCTCAGTTATGAGACCAAGGTTTAATCGAACCAGTAGGAGCAAGGAAACACCCCAAAGGTGTTACTAGCCGAGCTTTGGCAGGGCGCACTACCGGTGCTAGTAGCAACGTGGAGACCTGCACAACACAACCACAGAACTTTGTCCCCAACTTGCGATGAGGTTGTCAATCTCACCGTGTTTTGCGGAAAACAAAGGATTAAATGTATCGAATGGAAAGAAGTAAAAGTTTGCAGAAAGTAAACACAAAGCAGTAAAATATTGTAGATTGTATGTAAAGTAAAAGGACCGGGATCTATAGTTCACTAGAGGTGGCTCTCCTTAGATAGATAACATGCTGGGTGAACAAATTACAGTGGGGTAATTGACAAACACCGAGAAAGCAATACATGCATATACTAATCATCTTGACTCCTCTGAGACTTGATTGGCCATTACAACATAATACATAGACCGCCATCCAACTGCATCTATGACTAATAATCCACCTTCAGGTTATCATCCGAACCCCCTCCAGTATTAAGTTGCAAGCAACAGATTATTTCTTTACGAACTGCGTGTAAAGTAAACAATACGATTGTTCTATGAACAAAGGATTGTTGTTTTCTCCCTAGTAGCAATAGCACATCTAGTACCTTAGAGATTTCGGTCACTTCCCCAGATTACCAGAGGCATGAACCCACTATCGAGCATAAATACTAACTCTTGGAGTTGCTAGCATATACTTGGCCAAGATAGCTACTAACAACGGAAAGCATGCAAGATCTCAAATAACAAAGAGATGATAGAATCAATAATCAATCTGAAATAGCATCTCAATATCCATCGGATCCCCGCAAACACAACATGTATGATTACAAATAGCTGATCTTGATCATGAACGGAGCTCACAAGATCTAAACATGAAAGCACAAAGGAGGAGAACCAGCCATCTAGCTACTACATGGATCCGTAGTCCAAGGATGAACTACTCACGCATCACACCGGAGGATTGCATGGTGATGAAGAAGGCCTCCAGGTTGAATTCCCCTCTCTAGTAGGGTGCGGGGAAGAGCTTCAGATCCCTCCCGATCTAGGGATGGAGATGACGGCGGCTGCAGACTCTTTCGTGGATTTTTGATTAGGCCCTTAGGTTTTCCGTCCCGACGGCAATATATAGGCGGAAGGAAAGGCTGAGGGGGTGCCGGGAGCCACCACACCACCCCCTGGCGCAGGCCCAGCCTGGCCGCGCGGCCAGGTGGTGTGGCCGGCCCCTGGCCCTTCTCCGTCTCGTATTCTGGCACTTGATCCCTTTCGGAAAAATAGGCACTTTGGCTTTTGTCCCGTCCAATTCCGAGAATATTCATTTTCTGACTTTCCTAGACCCAAAAGCAGCAGAAAACAGGCAGCTGGCACTGTGGCTCTTGTTACTAGGTTAGTCCAAGAAATCATAAGAAAAGTACTCCAACGTTGGAACAAAACACAAGAAAGTGGATAAAACCAAGCACGGAACATCAAAAATTATAGATACATTTGCATTGTATCAACATCCCCAAGCTTAACTCCTGCTCGTCCTCGAGTAGGTAAGTGATAAAAAGAAAGAATAATTTGTTAGGTGACATGCACCATCAAAGACTTGATCAAAGTATTTGCAAAACATTCAAAGCTGGGATCATAGTACTTCAATCATAACATGAAAGACAAGGTTCTAGCAATAAGCAAAGAAACTATGATGCAACATGAAAAGGCACAAACAAAAGATTCATGAATAACAATGCTTTGCAAGACGTTTGTGTGTTTCACATAAAGAAAACATAACATAATATTATTCAGCTTGTCACTCAATAGAGTAGCAAATATAAATGCATAGGACACCTTCAAAGTTCATAAGAGTGACTAGATACAATAGTTAAAAACAAGCAATAAAAAGTTATGCATCAATCAACTAGTCTTGGGACAATGCACATAGAACTAAGAATAGCCACTATGCTCTCAAAGTAGGTGCATAAAGATAGAAGGTGGAGACTCAATATAATGGTGGAAGAAAGGCCTTTGTAAAAGGAAGTAGGGATTCAAGTCTCATAAAGAGCTTCCAAAAATTATGGTACTTATAGCTTTCAGCTCTCATTGCCCCTATCATAAGCATCTTGAAGGTGATTAAGGTTAAAGTGACACAACTAAGAGGATATGCTTGACAAGTTATAAACCGAAATCTCATGCCCCTTACTTACGAAGACCGATCCTCATGCTACTCAACTTCAGTCACGATTAAGCTCTTGTCATTGTAAGTATATGTGTATCATTAAGAACCGCCAACGGGGTACCCCTTGCACATGATACGGGAGCTTTCCCATAATCAAAATGACAAGGCAAGCACACAATGAGCATCTCAACGATCTTTTTATTTGCTATTTGCATAGGTTTTTATTGAGGATGCTTCATAGAGTGATCATTATGGTGATGCTGCAAGTTTCCACCATGATTAGGCATGGCTTAGGCTAGCGTCCCAGGCATTTCTCTAACACACATATAAACTCCATGATCTTACAAGTTCCACTTTTATTTCACACCGCTGGGATCCGTAAGGAAAAGAACATGATATCAACGGGGTACAAAGTACAAGTGCAATGTTGAAAGCGTTTCCCATGGTACATGGTTCTGCTAATTTCAATATATAAAGCGCAAGCATATACGCAACAAAGAAGGACCCAATGGTTCAAGTTTATTAGAGGCAAAAAAGTAAAGTGTGCCATCAAGTTCGTGAGAGCTTTAATCACTAGTTTTCTCATAACAAGTGGAAGGTAAACAAAAGCATGAATATACTTGGAATAGCATAAGCTAGTAGGTAGGTATGGTGGACTCTTTGGAATAACTTGGTTTAGGGAGTTGGATGTATGAGTGGAACTCATACTTTGTTGTGGAGGCTAGCAAAAGACTGGGAGCGACAAACTAAGAGAGCAATAATGGCCATAATCATGCAGAGCGACAAAACATCATTGATCAAAGCATAAAGTGATACTACAAGTTGAAAACTAAAGGATCATGAAGGCTATGGTGACTTTGGATAGTCATAACATGGTGTGAGCATGTGCCAAGTCAACCCAAATAAAGCATCAAAGGAGAATACCACTATACTATGCTTTAATATGCTAAAACAACGCATGATTCATACAAGGCACATTAAGAAATCTCAATTGTTTATAACAAGTCATGCTACAACAAAGAATACTAAGCATAAAGCCAAAACAATATCAAGCATGACATGACAAAGCATAGGCCACAGTCAAAAACGAGCTCTTTTTACCACATAAGTATGAACTTTCCTACTCTTTTCCAAACCAAACCAAACTATTTGCAAACCAAAGTATCAAAGAGGGGGTCCAACCATTTTATTCAGAAAACTAAGCAAACCAAGAAAACTAAAAACCAAAACGAAAACGAAAAAGAAGACGCTCCAAGAAAAACACAACTGTGCATGAAACAATAAAAATGAAGCGTTTGGAAGAAACCTGGATTTTTTATTGATGAAGAAGGGGATACCTTGGGCATCCCCAAGCTTTGACGCTTGGACTTCTCAGATATTTCTTGGGGTGACACGCGTGGCATCCCCAAGCTTGAGCTTTAGTCCATCCTTCATCTCATTACTCATTCCTTCCATACACCTGAAATTTTTCCTTCATACAAAACTTCACACAATCTCATTAGCAACATTAGTGCACTTAAGATAAATAAGTCTTAAGGTTCAGTTTTAACACCAAATAAACTTCCATTAGAACACTAGCTACTGTAGCACTTCCCTCAAAAAGCTCAATTCTCCAAAAGAACTCAAAAAGGATAATGCAGAAAATGGCAGAAATCTGTCAAAACAGACCAGCAGGTAAAGTCGAATTTTTTAGAAGACCTTCTGTTGCTCAAATCGAAAAGTGTTGAACTAACGAAAGTTATATAATAACTTGGGGCAAAAGCACAAAACTTACAGCTCAATCCGACACACACAGCTCTCTCACGAATTTTTACGGTGAAGCACAAAAATCTGTTTCGGGACAGCAACTTTCCCAATCATTACTTCACTCTCATTAGAGGTTACTCTTGGCACAAAAAGCAAATAAAAAGTATAAGGAGCGGTTATTACTGAAGTAATAACTTCCAAGACTCATCTAAATCTTTTGGGTTATCTCCCAATAAGTACTTTTCTTTAACGCCTTTAAGTTAGGCATACGAAGCAAGAAAAAGTATCAAGTATTCTCAAATGAAGAAGCATTAAGATCAATACCAGAAATATTTTCAACAAGGCAAGGTATATCATCCAAGTAAGTTCTAGAGGGTCCTTTCTCAATGCTCTTGGGTTCACTATTCTCATCAAAAGGGTTTGCAGGAACAATCCAATCAAGATTCTTTTCTATGGCATCATGTAATGCTACTAGTTTAAAGGGTATTCGTATCTTAGGTTCCTCCCCATTAGGTTCGGTTTTGTTCCTCTTTTCTCGTGTACCAACAACATCTACACATGAGCCTAGCATATTGAAACGTTCAAAAACTTTTATAGCTTCCTTGGCAACATCATAGAACTCCTTAAACAAAGTTTCTAGAATAAAATCCCTCTTTTCAGGGTCTTCAATTTCTTTAAGCTTAAGAAACATTACTTGTATTAAGGGGTTGAGGTTAACAAACCTAGCTTCTAACATGTGAATTAAAGAAGCTGCAGCAATCTCATAGTTTGGAGCAAGTTCTACAAGGGATCTATCCTCAGTATCTTCATGTTTGCTAACATGCTTAAAGAATTCTTCAATATTATCTTTCCCAATTATAGAACCACTACCAATTGAAAGGTCTTTCAAGGTGAATGTAGGGATCAACATGGTGAGCTAAGGAAGAGGTGACATCTAAAGGAGACTTAATTTTTTTGTGTTTTTGATAAAGAAAGCAAACTAGTAAAACTAATTTTATTTTGTGTTTTTTGAAGAACAAAACAAGCAAACAAAGCAAAAAAGAAAACTAAGCAAAACAAAAACAACAAAGTAAAGAGATTGGTTATGAGGGACTCCCCTTGTGAAGATGTCCTTGACTCCCCGGCAACGGCGCCAGAAAATCTTGATGTGCTCGTCGTTCGACGTAGAGCTCGTTGGGAACCCCAAGAGGAAGGTATGATGAGCACAACAGCAAGTTTTCCCTCGGTTATGAAACCAAGGTTTAATCGAACCAGTAGGAGCAAGGAAACACACCAAAGGTGTTACTAGCTGAGCTTTGGCAGGGCGCACTACCGGTGTTAGTAGCAACGTGGAGACCTGCACAACACAACCACAGAACTTTGTCCCCAACTTGCGATGAGGTTGTCAATCTCACCGTGTTTTGCGGAAAACAAAGGATTAAACGTATCGAATGGAAATAAGTAAAAGTTTGCAGAAAGTAAACACAAGGCAGCAAAAGATTGTAGATTGTATGTAAAAGACAAGGACCGGGATCCATAGTTCACTAGAGGTGGCTCTCCTTAGATAAATAACATGCTAGGTGAAAAAATTACAGCGGGGCAATTGACAAACACCGAGAAAGCAATACATGCATATACTAATCATCTTGACTCCTTTGAGACTTGATTGGGCATTACAACATAATACATAGACCGCCATCCAACTGCATCTATGACTAATAATCCACCTTCAGGTTATCATCCGAACCCCCTCCAGTATTAAGTTGCAAGCAACAGATTATTGCTTTACGAACTGCATGTAAAGTAAACAATACGATTGTTCTATGAACAAAGGATTGTTGTTTTCTCCCTAGTAGCAACAACACATCTAGTACCTTAGAGATTTCTGTCACTGCCCTAGATTACCAGAGGCATGAACCCACTATCGAGCATAAATACTAACTCTTGGAGTTGCTAGCATATACTTGGCCAAGATAGCTACTAACAACGGAAAGCATGCAAGATCACAAATAACAAAGACATGATAGAATCAATAATCAATCTGAAATAGCATCTCAATATTTATCGGATCCCCGCAAACACAACATGTATGATTACAAATAGATGATCTTGATCATGAACGGAGCTCACAAGATCTAAACATGAAAGCACAAAGGAGGAGAACCAGCCATCTAGCTACTATATGGATCCGTAGTCCAAGGATGAACTACTCACGCATCACACCGGAGGCTTGCATGGTGATGAAGAAGGCCTCCAAGGTGAATTCCCCTCTCCGGTAGGGTGCCGAGAAGAGCTTCAGATCCCTCCCGATCTAGGGATGGAGATGATGGCGGCTACAGACTCTTTCGTGGATTTTTGATCGGGCCCTTAGGGTTTTCGTCCCGAGGGAAATATATAGGCGGAACGAGAGGCCGAGGGGGTGCTGGGAGCCACCACACCACCCCCTAGCGCGGGCCTAGCCTGGTCGCGCGGCCAGGTGGTGTGGCTGGCCCCTGGCCCTTCTCCGTCTCGTATTCTGGCACTTGACCCCTTTCGGAAAAATAGGCACTTTGGCTTTTGTCCCGTCCAATTCCGAGAATATTCATTTTCTGACTTTCCTAGAACCAAAAACAACAGAAAACAGGCAACTGGCACTGTGGCTCTTGTTAATAGGTTAGTCCAAGAAATCATAAGGAAAGTACTCCAAAGTTGGAACAAAACACAAGAAAGTGGATAAAACCAAGCATGGAACATCAAAAATTATAGATACATTTGCAATGTATCAGTCTTCGAATGCTTCCTGCGCTTCGTTGGTCCACTCGAACTTTTCAGCTTTGTGGAGGAGTTGGTAGAAGGGTAGTGCCTTTTTACCCATCCGACTGAGGGCCGCGATTCGCCCAGCCAGTTGCTGGACGCCCCTTATGTTCTTCGGCTTCTCCATGGCCAGTATGGCTTTTATTTTCTTCGGGTTTGCCTCGATTCCTCTGGCGGAGATGAGGTACCGAGTAGTTGCCCAGATGGCACGCCGAAGGCGCATTTGTTCGGGTTGAGCTTGATCCGGTAGCGGTCGAGGTTGGCGAAGGTTTCGCGCAAATCGTCGATTAGGGAAGCTTCCTCCTTGGTGTTGATTACTATGTCGTCGACATAGACTTGAATGTTGCGACCAAGTTGCTCCTTGAGGCAAGCCTTCATGCACCGCTGGTAGGTGGCTCCCTCGTTTTTTAGCCCGAAGGGCACTATGTTGTAGCAGAACACGCCGAAGGGTGTTGTAAATTTTGTTTTCTCTTGATCTTCCTCCTTCATTCGAATATGATTATAGCCTGAGTAGGCGTCGAGGAAGCAGAGGCGCTCGCATCCCGTGGTGGAGTCGATGATCTGGTCGATGTGCGGTAGCGGGAAGTGATCCTTTGGGTAGTGCTTATTCAGAGAGGTGAAGTCTACGCACATCCACAGGATATCCGTGTCCTTTTTTGGTACCAGCACCGTGTTGGCGAGCCAAGTGCTTTCCTTGATCTCGCGTATGAATTTGGCGTCGAGGAGTCTGTTAATCTCCATTCCAACTGCCTGCGCCTGTGGCTCAGATAATCGCCGGATTGTTTGCTTGACTGGCCTTGCATCGAGGTTGACGTTGAGTGCATGCTCGGCGAATTCCCTGGGAACTCCTGGCATGTCCGCAGGACACCAGGCGAAAATTTCCTAGTGCTCACGGAGGAATTCGACGAGCGCGAGTTCCTATGCGGGACTCAAGTTGTTGGCGATGACGGCCGTTTTGGCAGGATCCGAGGGGTGAACCTGTACTTTCTTTGTGTGCACTGATGAGTCGAAAGACAAATCAGGCGAGCTTGGCCGGCTTGGGGGAGGCAGATTGTTGGCTGTCGATTCCTTTAGTCTTGCGAGTTCTTCCTGCATGCCGAAGGACTGGGAAATTCTGTTGAATTCCCTATCGCAACTGTCGGACCTCTCGAAGCTCCCGTTGACTGTGATGACGCCATTGGGACCTAGCATTTTCATCTATAGGTAAGCATAGTGTGGTACTGCCATGAACTTAGCGAACGCGACACGTCCGAGGATGCAGTGGTACTGCGAGGGCCAGTCGATGACCTCAAAGTCGATGCGTTCGCGCCGAAAGTTTTTCGGCGTGCCAAAGATAACGTCGAGGTTGATTTTGCCCAGGGGATATACGCGTTTTCCTGGGACGATGTCGTGGAATGTTGTGTCTGAGGACTCTAGGAAAGTCAGAGGGATCCTCATTGCTCGCAAGGTACTCGCGAATATAAGGTTGATGCCGCTTCCGCCATCCATGAAGACACGGCTCATGTCGAAGCCTCCGATTTGTGCCTCGAGTACGAGGGGACAATGGCCTGGACGAGGTACTTGAGGCGGGTGATCGCGTTTGTCGAAGGTGATGCATGACTCGCTTCCGATGAGGTACTAAGTGGTAGATGGTGGCGAGTGTGTGGCCAAGTTGACTTGGCGAGTGATGGCCTTCTACACCCGATTGGAGGGGCGTCCTTTTTGGATCATCATGGTACCCATGGCCCTTGGGTAGGGTTCGCCTCCCTGGTGCTGGTCCGGTGCAGCTGCGTTTGGGGGCATTCCAGGTGGTGGTGGCGGAGCGCCATGTGCCACGATGCCTGGAGCGGCTCCGTAGCCTCTTTCGAATGTGTTGCGGTTCATCCGAGCTAATCCCTCATGTAGTTTGAGGAACTCGCGGCAGTCCTTGAGGAGGTGGCTAGACTTCTTCTTCCCATCATGCTTGTTGATGTAGAAGTGCACCGTACATGGCCCGGATAGTTTGTCTTCAATGGATGTTGCGGGTGCTTCATCACGATCGCGGCGTTGCCACACTTGCGTGGTTTTCCCAGAGTCGCGGTATCCACTGTTGCGGTATCCGCTATTGCGGTTGTCGTCGCGTCTGTCGGCGTAGCCGGCTGCGACCATGTTGACGTCGTCGTGGTCATCATAGATGCGCATACGGCGTTTGACTCGGCGGTCGCGTCTGCTCTCGAGTTCTGCCTCCTCATCGGAGTGAACGCGATTTTTCACCGAATCTTCTCCATCAGCCCACCGATTCGCGCTTTCCATCAAGTGGTCAATGGTCTTGGGCTTCGAGTGGCCCAGCTCCTCCCTGAGCTCTATGCGGTGGACGCCGCCGTTGAATGCATCAATCGCGCGATCCTTCGAGATGTTCTCCACGGAGTTCTTGATGATGGACCACCTTTGGATGTAGGAGCGTAGCGATTCGCCCGATCTTTGCTGACAGCATATTAGCTCTTCGATTGATGCTGGCCGTTTGTACGTGCCTTTGAAGTTGCACACGAAGCTATAAACCAGCTCATCCAACTGCGAATGGATCCCCGCGGGAGGTTGTTGAGCCATGCTCGGGGGGCGCCCTGCAGCTGTAGCTGCAAGCATTGCATGGATGTGCTTCGACTGCCGCCGTGGAGTCTAACGGAGGAGATGTGTTCCTCCAGCCAGATCTTCGGGTCCTGTAGACCGTCAAACTTCGGGTTCTCCGATGGGATTTTGAACCCTTTTGGCATTCGCTTTTGCCTTATGGATCTGCTGAAGCATCTGGCGCCATAGAGCTCCACATCTTCCTCTTCTGAGTCAGTCGACCGGGCACGTCGCGCCCTTGATTTGTCGATCTTGCACTGCGTGATGTCATCACGCGCGTCGTAGTCATGGTCGTGTCGCCGTGAGCGGCGGCATCGAGACAGGTCGTGACTGTCATCACTGGATAGGGCGAGGAATAGCACTTTGCTAATGCCTTGCCTTTCTTTGGCTCCGGTGTTGGCTCCTTGTCGAGGGCGGCCTCGATTAGTCCCAAGCCCGCGATCGTAGATCGGTGCATGGCGGCTCGGGGATCTCCAACTGTCGGCTGGTTGTTAAGGAGGTACATGGTGGCCGCTGTCACCGCAGCCTGCGGTGTCTTGGGGACCACATTGCCCCGTGTATGGACTGTCATAGAGCTGAAGTCGAGGACCTTTGCAGCTTCTATGCGTTATTGCTCGGTGAGATGGGCTATCCGAGATTGCCTCTTTTTGGCGATATACTCGTTGCCTCTTGAGGAGGATCCTCCGTGGGAGTAGAGCCCAGCACGACGAAGGCTCGACTCGTCTGCTGCTTTTTTGCGCGCCTCGAGTTGCGCGATTGTTTGTACTTGGCGCTTGAATTCTTCCTTTAGGAGCCAATGGTACCCCATTAGCAGTTCTTGCAGGGATCCGAAGGGTAGAGGAGTGCCTCGTAGGGCCTCGCGGCAGCGAGCCCATTCTTGCTCGTTGAGCCTGATCATGACGCGTTCGCCGGTTTGCTCGTTTATTATGGTTGGAGGTTCGACTGCTCCTCCGTTGTTGGCGTTGGTGCGATCGCCACTGTTACCGCTGTTAGCACCGTTTCCGCCATTGCCAACAAGAGGTGGGTCGGTTCCATTACCGCGATTGCCAGTGTTATCGCGGTTGGCGGAGGTATCGCCTGCGTTGATGACGGCGCACATGAAGTGATTGGGGAAGCTGCTGCTTCCACAACTCTCAGATCCGGAGCCATAGGCTCCATCTTCAGTGGCCAGATCGCTCGGATCCGAGTCGCGACTGCTGTCGCTAACCATGTTCTCGATTGTTGTCGGGGTGTTGAGCTCACTGAGGGTGCCGATCGATGGAGGGAACCATGATGCTGGGGCAATCGACGGCACCGTCGGCTGGTCAGGCATGCGAAGCGTGCCCATCTGACCAACTTGGAAGCGGAAGCTCCCTATTGCCAGGCTGATCCCGTCGCCCACGGACTCGAAAGCCGGGCGAGTGACCGGCGTTTGGATGGTGAAGTCGAATGCGCCGAAGAGCTGGCAAATCTCCGTTGTTGCGGAGTTGTAGATTGCGGTTGATGGGGCCGAAGAAGCCGCAACATCAGCACTCCCAGTTCCCACAGACGGCGCCAATTGACGAGGGTTTAACTCATCAATGCCCATTGTTATGGGCTTGGGTTTTGGAGAAGGAGGGAGCGCTGGAGACATCTATCGGCTAGCAAACAAGCACATAGGGGACTCGAAGATTTACCCAGGTTCAGGCCTCGTAGAGGTCCCTACTCCTGCTTGTCTGCTCGTGGAATTATCAGGGGAATCGAAGATTACAATGGTGCCCATATGCAATCTGGCGAGGGTTGTGGAAACTAGGGTTGCGTGTCTCTTTCTCGCTGCCCCCTCCTAGCCTTTATATAGATAGGCTAGGTCTCGGGTAGCAGGTCGAGTCGGTTATAGATTAGGGTTTTCCCCTTTAAACTTTCTATATATAGCATCTTCTTGTTATTCAAGCAATCTAGAGTTCGTAGGTTACTCGAGTCCTTCATTTGGGCCTTGGCGACACCGTGGGCCTTTACATATTTAGGTCGTATATACCAATCTCGAGTACCTGTAGGGTATACCCATGTCAGCAAGAGAGTGGATGGGTGGTGTCGATGGTGAGGCTGCAATGATGGGGGTGTCGATGGACAGGGTGCGGGTGAGGGTGGTGAAGGACCGTAGTTGATAGGACCACACGGGGTCTCTGCCACGGGTTAGTCTGTTATAGCATCTACACTAGCGTTTCCAAGAGGGTCTCCCAGGGCATTTTTTCCGGACAGCGAAAAATCGCCCGGTCGTGTTCCTAGGCGCCCACTTTTCGACGGATTTGGCCCATTTTACATCCGGGTTTCAGGCCGAACATGTGGCCCCGGGAACTGCCTGGGAACGCCAATGAAGCGAAAACTAGGTGGGCCAACCCTGTCGAAGACACAATCCATTCCCCACCATGATTCGGCTCTCCCTCGGCGCAGAGCTTTCTCCCAGCTGCCCCCTCACTGCTATGTCGCCGTCAGCGAAGCACCGCGCCGCCCAGCCGGAACCAAACCTATAGAAAGGTATGCCGCTACCGCCGCATCCCTTCCCCTCGGCCTAGGCCTTGTTTCGCCTCTTCCACCCTTCGCCATGGCTCGGCTTCGTTCCGAGCTCCCGCCTACCTTGCGCGCAAAGTGTTTCGCATTTTGCCGGTTCAGCCATGGACTTCGATGACGAGGAGATGTTCGCCCTGTTGCTGGAGGAAGAGACCACCACAGCCTCCGAACATGAAGAGAACATGCAGATCCTTGCCTCCTTGGCCCGGCTCTACACGCAGACTACAACGCCGAAGCGTGGAGGCTCGGCAAAGGGTCGCCAAAAGTGCAAAGTAAGTGCATGTTGTACGCCAACTACTTCGTTGACGAGCTGCTGCATGAAGAGGCCGTGTATTGGCGCCGTTTCAGGATGAGCCGGAAACTCTTCCTCAATATCGTGTATGCCATCCAGGAGTTAGACCCCTATTTAGTATGCAATATGGACTACACCGACATGGTAGGGTGTTCCTCACTGCAGAAGCGCATAGTGGTAATGATGTTGCTTGTATACGGAGCTCCGGTGACAGTGTCGATGACTATCTCCGCATGGCCGAATCCACCGCTATTGATTGCTTGTATAGGTTCTACAGGATAGTGATTGCAGTGTTTGGGACACAATACTTGAGAACACCCAATGCTAAAGACACTGCTCGGATCCTCCCAGTCAATGAAAGTAGAGGATTCCTTGGGATGCTTGATAGGATCGACTGCATGCATAGGCATTGTAAGAACTATCCATTCGCTTGGCAAGGAATTGGCATTGAGGATGAGCGAAAGCATTTAGTGGATTTGCTCGAGCAGGAGGAGTCATACTACAGACAAGGAGCTCTTGCAGAGCCCGATCACCAGTTGCCGCCAACGTAGACTGCCTTCATCGCCATGTGTTAGGAGATTCGAGACCCGGTAGTGCATCAACAGCTGTAGGATGATTTGGTTTAGAACATATATATACGCAAGGGCAACACGTAGATGCCGAGCATGATCTGGCCGAACTAGGCCGAACTATGTTGTATTTCAATCTATGGAGAAATATGCCGAACTTTGTTGTGTTTAATTTCATGCCGAACTATGCCGAAGATTGCTCTTTATTCATATTTATTATGCCGAATTGTTTGAATTTAAGCCGAATTTAGGAGAAAAGTCACTGATTTGGCCTCGCCTGGGAACCACACATGGGAACGCGAGTGGAAAAATGGGCGTTCCGAGGCCGAAGGTTACATCCGTCCGACGCTATTTAGCGCCGGATTTCGGCCTAGGAACGCCGAAACGAGTAGAGATTCTCTTAGGGAGCAACAGAAAGCAGAAATAGTGTGCGGAGCAAAATTCTGTCGAGCAATTTCTCTATTGGGATATTTCTGGTTGCCATCGAAAATGGGAAAAAGGGTTGGGCTTCTCTCACCAAACACGGATCTCCAGGTAACATGTGGTGTGAGATGCTTCTTCTCGAGAGTACATGTATACCATGCGTTCTCTCTATATACAGGTAAATTAACTAGGGCACCATGGTGCCCAGACACCATACGTGATACCCACATTTTTTATCATGAATTATACATACCTAAAGATTTACATACCTAATTTACATACCTGATTTGGTTTCTTTACATACCTATGATATGGATACTAAAATTATATATACCTACATGTATACATACCTAAGGTATGCGTACTCTACATACGTGTATATATATGCAACTTGAGAACGTATAGCTTAGGTATGTATACATTGGGTATATATAACTTGGATGCATATACCTTAGGTATGTACACCTTATGTATGTAAAATTTGCGTACCTACACCACTAGGTATGTACGAATTTGAGGAAAATACAAGTATGGTGCCCGGGCACCATGGTATATTCTCTATCTTTGATCGCATTACTATTGAGTTTGTCAAAACTCACACACTCTTCATATTTTTTTCGAAATGGGGTGTTGTCCCTGCCTCTGCATCCATGGATGCATATAGCCTTTATTGATAAGTTTATTACATCAGTCTTAGAAAGTAAAAAATATCACACTCATGGATCACCAAGAGTGGCCATATGAATTAGCCATCTAAAGAAACCAACTAGCAAAGATCTCCAATGCGAGTTTGTCAAAACTCACAAACTCTTCATATTTTTTTCAAAATGGGGTATTGCCCCTGCCTCTGCATCCATGGATGCATATAGCCTTTACTGATAAAATCAAAGTTTATTACATCAGTCTTAGAAAGTAAAAAGATCACACTCATGGATCACCAAGAGTGGCCATATGAATTAGCCATCTAAAGAAACCAACTAGCATAGATCTCCAATGCAAAACGCCAATCGTATCGGCTGAATAAATCCTGTGCAACCGTTTCCAAACAGTTGCAACCAATAGCCATGGATCGTCTGCACTTCTCCGGTTGAACACAAGATCACATACGGATCCAATATATTGTTAAAGGAATAGTCTACATAAAAAAGAATTTGAATTGTTGTTAAAATACAATCATTTCTTATATGCCATATGGCCCAGAGTAAAGCCACCCACTGGTATTTGAACTTTTTCATTTTTATGTACTTCATGTAGCCAGTTTCCAAATAAGGGGGAGGGGTTAGATTAAAAGCCGTATGAACAACGTGTCATTTGTTTTGCAAACGGTCAATCAAAACATAATTGCTGCATATTTTAATCCTTCTTGCAAAAAACAACATTTCTGATTTCCTCACCAATTCCATTTGGTAAGATTATCTTTTATCAACAGGACTTTTCGATTTAACCACACTAAAATTCTAATCTTTAGTGATACCTTAATGTTCCAATTATACTTACGAAAAAACCTTGTGTACCCGTTTATTGAATCTAAATACATTGATTTGACCATGAAAGCTCCACACACACACTCCTTCGTATGGCGTATGGCGTTGCTCAGTGTTGGCTCTAGTATTGGCTGCTACACATGGCGTTGGCCACATGGGCGAAATGTGCCCTGGCGGAGACTCTTTCCAGGCGATGCCTTCACTCGTTCCTAGAGGGTTCTGTCAGCCACTTGCCGGCTCTCCTTTGAGTGGAGTATGTTGACTTGGATATCCTTGGAGATGCGATCATATTTCGAGACGTCTAGTAACGGGCGTGGCACGGTCTTGGGGCAATGAGCCTCACCTCCTTACCAATCATGCCTGGAAGCTAGACAAAGCGAGATCTTTTTTCATTGTAGTCTGGAGTTTTTTTTTAAAGATTGCAAGTCTAAAGTTGGTGGTGTCTCCCGTTGGGAAATTAGCACACTCAAACGTGATCTGAAAATATGCAGTGAAATAAGATATAAACTTCAGATCCACTCATTTACTAAATCCATGGATCATTGCTTAATTACAGAAGAAAACATATGCATCAAACATGTATGGAGGAAATAGTTTTTGTCCCAACCGAGGACAAGTCCTATGTGCTCTCACACACAGTGGCTAAAATCTGTAGATAGACAGGACAAGTCCATGTGCTCTCAGCATATAGGAGCAGCAACAAGCAAATCAACACAAAGGGACACCAATACTTTTTACGTGTAAAACCTCTCAACTTGAGAGGAAAAACAATGGGCCGACGCCACCCAAATCTTGTTCCACTATTATCAAATGAGGATACAACTTGTTCTTCTCTAGAGAGTAATAGAGGATCTCATACATCAAGATTTTGGACACAAGAGCTAGAAATCGGAGCAATCTCACCAAATATGGTGAAACCACAGCTTGAAGGAGACAAAGTAGTGGATCTACACGTCACAACCTTGTGGGAAAAGCCCGATGCTTGATTCAGCTTCTTCCTTCAACTTATCCTCTTTTCCTTCTCGCTTAGTTTTCTTCTCCAATGGAGGCTAACCTGAATTTTCGTCACTCCACCTTGTGGTGGCTGGATGGGAGACATCTTCCTCTTCCCTCAGATGCAATATCCAAAATGATACTTGGTCATAACCCTAAAGTTGGTGGGCTCTTGCACCCGTTTGGGCTGCCGAAAAGGCTTCATAAGGCTATCTCCTCACAACCCATATCTGGAGGATACCCAACATTCTCCCCCATCTGACACATGCGGGGGGGAACCGCCATGCCCGCTGCCTTGCAACATACAAGTAGCTTATCACTTGGCAATATCTTGGTCATCATATCCGAGCCATTCTTGTCGGTATGGATCTTCTCAAGTTTCAGCAACTTGGAACTCACAACATCTCGAATCCAGTGATACCTCACATCAGCGTGCTTGGTTCGAGAGTGGAAACTTGGATTCTTGGCAAGATGGATAGCGCTCTGGCTATCGCAAAACAGATTGTAATTCTCTTGCTTCATGCCCAACTCTTGCAAAAAGTTCTTCATCCACAACACTTCCTTGCAAGCCTCAGTTGCTGCTATGTACTCAACATCTGTGGTTGATAGTGAAATGCATTTCTGCAAACTTGATTGCCATGACACTTGCCATGGGTATGGCCCACGGGTACCCTGGATTAGCCTATACGGCTTGGCCCAAGAGGAGCCCACGGGACAACTGAAGCCTAGCAAGGATTTGGATGACCCAGGCCCAAGCGACTCCTTGAAGAACACAGCAAGGAATAGATAGAAATTTAAAGAGAAAACCCTAATCTGTAATCGACTCGGCCTGTTATCCCTTGACCTGGCCTCCCTATATAAAGGATAGGAGGGAGAAGCGCGAAAGACACCTTGAAACCCTAGTTTACACACCGCCAGATTACATCTGCGCACCGCCTATAACTTTCGACTCCTTGATAATCCAAGAGCACACAAGAAGGAGTAGGGTCCCTTCCGAGGGCCTGAACCTAGGGAAACTGCGTGTCCCTGATGTGCTTGTTTGTTAGCTGATCAATGCCTCCAGCGCTCCCCACTTCCTGTAACCCAAGTCCATCAACGATGGGCATTGGCGAGTTAACCCCTCGTTAATTGGCCCTGTCTGTGGGAAATGGGAGTGCTGATGTTGCAGCTTGCTCGGCCCCATAAACTACGATCTACAACTCTACTGCAGTGGAGAAACGCCTCCTCTTCGGAACCTTCGACTTCATCATCCAGTCGCTGGCGACTCGCCCAGACTTTGACTCCGTTGGCGACAGAATCGGCATGTCGATCGAGAGCTTACGCTTCCAGGTCGGCTAGATCGGGACGCTCCGCTTCCCCGATCAGTCACCGACACCTTCGATTGCACCTGCCTTGTGGTTCCCACCACCAATTGACACCCAGAGCAAGCTCAACGTGTTAGGCTTGGCTTACCACACAGTTACCAACAACACTTGCGATTCCGATCTGACCAATCTATCATCGGAGGAGGGTGCCTACGGCTCCGTATCTGAGAGTTGCGGGAGCAGAAGCTTCCCCAACCACCACATATGTGCCATCATCACCAACGGTGACAAAGATACCACCAATGGCGGGCCTACCAATGGAGCTCCCACCAATGGCCTCGTCAAACGTGAACTGCCCAACCCGCCCAACCTCGACAATCAGGGTGAACATGCCAACAACAGGTCAGCATGCTAGGAGATCTACCTCAATAATATTGAGTGGGCACGATGCAGGGAAGCCCTATAGGGCAACCCACTTTCAGTAGACGCATCACACAAGATGCTGATGGGATACCATTGGCTACTCATCCAGGAGTTCAAATACCAGCAGGTAGTGAACACACAACTCGGGGCTTGCAAGAAGGCTGCAGATGAGTCGAGTGCCTGACAGGCAGAACTCTCCTCTATCGGTGGGTCCTCCTCGGAAGGCAACGGTGCCGCAACCACCAAAAGGCCCTCTCGGTTGAACCACCTCAATGACAAAGATCGGGATGAGACAACCAGAGCCCTCGACTTCTTGTTCATGTCGATGGACTCGTGGGGTCACATGATCGCAAAAACACCACAAGCATCGGTGATAGCAGCTACCACGTGTCTGCTCACCAACCAGCCACCAACCGGAGATCCACAATATGTCGTGCACCGGTTTGCCATCGCTGGACTTGGATTGGTCCAAGCTACGCTAGCCAAGGAGCCAACGCCAGAGTCGAAGAAATGCAAGGCTCCACCTCCAAAATACTACTCGCTGTCTTCGAGCGAGGAGGATCATGAACTATCGCGGCGACGGTGCAGCTCACATCGACATGATCACAATTACAAAGCGCGTGATGAAATCACCCAGCGCAAGGTCAAAAAGATGTGCGCCAAGCGTTCCTGCTCAACAGAGTCGGAGGACGAATGAATGGAGCTTTGTGGCACAAGTTGCTTTAGTAGAGCCATACGACAGACTTGAATGCCAAAAGGCTTCAAGCTTCCTTTGGAATACCCGAAGTTCGACGGCCTCCAAGACCCGAAAATCTGGCTAGAAGACTACATCTCCTCCATCAAGCAGCACGGTGGGAACAAGTGTACAGCCATGTAGTGCCTCCAGCTATAGCTGCAGGGCGCTGCTCGTGCATGGCTCAACAATCTGCCTCGCGGATCGATCCGCATCTAGAAGGAGATGGTATACAACTTCGTCCGCAACTTCAAGGGCACCTACAAGCGGCCCACGTCAATCTAAGAGCTCAGGGCCTGCTGCCAAAAGCTGGGCAAATTCCTTCGCTCTTACATCCAAAGATGGTCCATCATCAAGAATTTGGCGGAGGAAATCTCCGAGGATCGCGCAGTCGATGCGTTCAACGATGATGTACACCGTAGAGAGCTCAGAGAGGATCTGGGTCGCACGAAGCCCAAAACCATCAACCACCTTATGGACATTGCGAATCGGTGGGCAGATGGAGTGGATTCACTCAACAACAACCGCGTCCGCTCAGATGATGAGGACGACCTCGGCCGCAGATGCGACCGCCGAGGGAAGTGTCGGATGCATGGTTACAAAGACCATGAAGAAGTCGACATGGTCACAGCCAGCTACGCCAACAAGTACGATGAGGGTAACCGCAACAATGAATACCGTAGCCGTAGCTACCACAACAGTGGGAAAACCGCACAAGTGTGGCAACGCCGCACCTGGCACATCCAGCATCCAGGAAAAGCTATCTAGGCCCTACAACATCCACTTCTACATCGACAAACACGATTACAAGAAGAAATCCAGCCACCTCCTCAAGGACTACCGCGAGTTCCAGAAGATCCACGAGGTATACACCCAACTACATCGTGACGCGATGAATCAGGGGTATGGAGCTGCCCCAGGCGCCATAGCTCATGGAGTGCCACCACCACAACCTGGAGGACCCATGCAGCCTGCGGCTAAGCCGGTACAAAACAATGGAGGAGAGCAATACCCATGCCCACTTGGGAACATGGCATGATCTAGAAGGGGCACCCCTCAAACAGGATGCAAAAAACAATCACTGACCAAGTTAATCTAGCAGCCAACACCCCAAATTCAACCCTTGAGTACCTCAGTGGGTCGGAGTGCTGGACCGCCTTTGACATGAGCGACCACCCATGCCAGGTCCCTCACCCAGGACATTCTCCGTGGTGCTCAAGGCGCAGATCAATGGATTCAAGATGAGTCGAGTCTTCATGGATGGCGTCAGCGACATCAACCTTGATGCCTATGCACTTCTATTCTTGTACATAGTTGTTGGGCCTCCAAGTGCAGAGGTTTGTGAATAGTAGCAAGTTTTCCCTTAAGTGGATTACCCAAGGTTTATCAAACTCAGGGAGGAAGTGGTCAAAGGTATCCCTCTCAAGCAACCCTGCAATCAAGATACAAGAAGTCTCTTGTGTCCCCCAACACACCCAATACACTTGTTAGGTGTATAGGTGCACTAGTTCGGCAAAGAGATAGTGAAATACAAGTGGTATGGATAATTATAAGTGGTAACGGTGCTAGAAAATAGTTTGACGGGTAGGAAGAGACTAAAAGCAATCTGAAATAAAGATGGAAGCAAGAAAACATGTAACAGATCTAGTTGCAAACGGTGTTTCAATGCTTAGAAACAAGGCCTAGGGATCATACTTTCACTAGTGAACACTCTCATATAAATATCTTCTCTTTATGATACTACTCTGAACTACTCTCCGGTTGGACACTCTAATCCATGGTAGGGCTATAACAGCACTCCTCAAAGTTCGCTTTCCCCATCTAGATAACCCCACACTGTCACCTTGACCTCTAGATGGTTCCAACAAACACCACAATTTCGTAGAAACATCCAACTCCAAATATAACTCATAACAAGTATTTGTAATCTCTAGCCTAAGTGCCACGATGGTGTGCACGCTGTCACTTTCACACACATGGGGAGAGCAGAGATCTACTAAAGCACTTGAGTAGCAAGGTAGATATACTTGATTACAAAGCTCATGATCACAATATGATCATGCATAGAGAGAGACCGGTAGAACCCTTAGTCTCGAGAGAGAACTACTCCCTCCTCATCATGGGAATCAGCAACGTCGATTGAGATGGTGTTGGAGATTGATGGAGATGGCTCCGGGGGCACTTCCCCGTCCTGGCAGGGTGCCGGAACAGAGACTTTCTGTCCCCCGAATCTCCCCTTCGGTGGCGGCGGCGCTGTGGAACTTTTCGTGGCTGGAGGCTCCCCTCCTTAGGATTTCTATGTCGAAGGTGATATATAGGAGAAAGGGGAGGCCGAGGGGGTTCCCTAGGCGACCACACCACCCCTAGTGCGGGCCAGGCCTAGCCGCGCGGCTAGGTGGTGTGGCCGGCCTCTGGCCCCTCTCCGTCTCATCTTCTAGCTCCGTGCCCCCTCGGTGAAATATTGACTTTGGCTTTTGTCCCGTCCAATTCCGAGAATATTCATTTTCTGACTTTCTTGGAACCAAAAATAGCAGAAAATAGGCAGCTGGCACTGTGGCATCTTGTTAATACGTTAGTCCAAGAAAGTGTATAAAAATACTCCAAAGTGTTGACAAAGCAAAGCAAAGTAGATACTAAACAAGCATGGACCATCAAAAATTATAGATACATTTGCAACATATCAAACCTCATGTTCACCAGCACCCTGCGCGCCATGCAGATCCCCCTCTCCATCCTGGAAGCATCCGAGACAACCTTCCACGGCATTGTCCTAGGGAAAGGAGTATACCCCTAGGCAAAATCTGGCTAGACGTCATCTTCGAAATGCCTGCAAACTTTCGTCGTGAGCGCCTTGAGTTCGAGGTGGTCGACTGGCCATCACAGTATCACACCATCCTCGGGCATGTCGCATTCGCAAGGTTTATGGCAGTCCCGCACTACGCACACCTACAGATGAAGATGCCAGGACCTACCAACATTATCACCGTCAATTGAAGTTTCACCAAGTCTGACAGTTGTGATAGGGAATTCAATAGAATCTCTCAATCCTTCGGCATGCAGGAAGAGCTGGCGAGGCTCAAGGAGTCGACGGACAACGGTCTTCCTACTGTGAGCAAGGAGAATGCACCAAACCAATCCTTCGACTCATCAGTGAACACCAAGGCGGTCCAAGTCCACTCGACGGACCCGACCAAGACGACACTCATCACCAACAACCTCAGTTACGCATAGGAACTCGTGCTCATATAATTCCTCCATGAGCGCTGGGAAATATTTTCCTGGTGTCCCGTGGACATGCCAGGAGTTCCCAGGGAATTCGCCGAGTCGGCACTCAATGTGTCTCCTGATGCAAGACCAGTCAAGTTGTCGATGCATTGACTGTTAGAGCCAAGGGCCAAGGCGGTTGGCATGGAAGTTAATAGAATCCTCGACATAAACTTTATACTCGAGATCAATGAAAGCACCTAGGTAGCTAACCCTGTGCTCGTTCCCAAAAAGTACACGGATATCCTGCGGATGTGCGTGGACTTCACCTCCCATTACCACGGATCGACCAGATAATCGACTCCATCGCGGGATACAAATGCCTCTATTTCCTCGATGCCTACTCAGGCTATCATCAGATCTGAATGAAGGAAGAGGACCAAGAGAAGACGGCCTTCATCATGCCCTTCGGTGTCTACTTCTACACCAGGATGCTCTTCGGGCTGAAGAACGTAGGAGCCACCTACCAATGGTGTATGCAAGTCTTCCTCAATAACCATCTTGGTCGAAACATCCAGATCTACATCGATGACATAGTGGTCAACACCAAAGAGGAAGCTACACTCATCGATGATCTCCGCGAGACCTTTGACAACCTCGACCGCTATCGGATCAGGATGAATCCAGAGAAGTGCGCCTTCGGTGTACCATCCGGGCAATTACTTGGTTACCTCATCTCCGACAGGGGAATAGAGACCAACCTGAAGAAGATAAGGGCCATACTGGCCATGGAGAAGCCGAAGAATGTCAAGGGCGAGATGAAGAACGTCAAGGGCATCCAACATCTGGCTGGGTGAATTGCAGCGCTCAGTTGATTCATCAATCGAATGGACGATAAGGCACTACCGTTCTACCAGCTCCTCCGCAAGACTGACAAATTCGAGTGGACGGACGAGGCGCAAGATGCATTCGATGATCTCAAGCACCTGCTCTCCACCTCGCCTGTGGTGGTGACCCCCAGGAAAAAGGAGCCAATGTTGCTATACATCTCCGCCATGAACCAGGTGGTCAGTACCGTGTTGGTGGTCAAACGAGCCGAAGAAAACAAGATCCATGGGGTGCAACTCCCAGTGTACTACCTCAGCGAGGTACTGACACCAACAAACCAGCGGTACCCGCACTACCAGAAGCTGGCCTACGGTGTCTTCATGATAGCACAACGATTGCATCACTACTTCCAAGAGCACCCCATAGCTATGGTGAATGATGCCCCGCTGAACCACATTCTCAATAACCCCGACGCTACGGGGCGGGTCGCCCTTTGGGGCATCGAATGTCCCTGCGGGACATCACATACGAGTGGAGAACAACAATCAAGTTGCAGGTCTTGCTAGATTTCCTCATCCACTGGATAGAGAATCAGCTCCCAGACACACCAGATATGTCCAACCTCTGGACCATGAACTTCGACGTATCCAAACGCAAAGAAGGAGCTGCCACCGGCATCATCCTGACATTTCCTCAGGGTGAAAAGATGCGGTATATCCTGCGGATGAAGTTCCACGCATCCAACAACGAGGCGGAGTACGAGGCACTGATCCATAGGATGTGAATGGCCAAGGCATGCGGCGCCACATGGCTCATCATCTATGGTGACTCCAACCTCGTGGTCCAGCAGACCATGAACATTTGCAACGCACTGAGCGACAACATGGTCGCGTACCGTGAACTTTACAACGCACTAAAAGGAGACTCCAATGGCTGCGAACTGCAGTACATCGGCCGCGAAAGTAACAAGGAGGCTGACATGCTCGCCAACATTGGCTCCACCTACGCCCTGGTACCACCAGGCGTATTCCTAGAGCAAATCTGTGAACGATCCATCAAGCCAAAGACCACCGTAGGGCCATCTAGCGCAGCAGCGCACTTGTGGGCTATGCCGCCCGAAGAGGCCGAAGGAACCAGCAAGATAAAACAAAGGATCTGCACTTGAAGGTCCAATGGAAGTCATGCTCATCGAGCCATCCTGTACACAGCCGTACATCATGTACCTGCTCACCAAGAGGCTGCCAGACGACCCAACAGGTGTGCGACACATAGCTCGATGTTCGAAGGCCTTCACCATCATCAACGGCGAGCTGTACAAACGCAGCATCACAGGCGTCCTCCAGTGATGCGTCACCAATGGCGACAGAAGAGGCATCCTCCTTGAGATACACGAGGGTACCTACGGACATCATGCAAAAAAGTCGTGCCCTCATTGCTAAAGCGCTATGAGCTGGCTTTTAATGGCCCACCACAATGCGTGAGACAAAGGACATCGTTGAAGGGTGCAACGCGTGTCAGAGATTCATGGATAAGCTGCATGCACTAGGCGTGGAACTTAGGCGAATACCCGTGGTCTGGCCCTTCGCGCAGTGGGGAATCGACATGGTCAGTAAACTACAGAAGTCATCGCCCGAGGGATACGTCTTCCTCCTTGTCACAGTCGACAAATTCACCAAGTGGATCAAAGCCATGTCGGTGACCAACCAAACTAGCGCTACCACCGTCAAGTTCTTCGAGTCCATCGTCTTCAGATTAGGGGTGCCGCACAAAATCATCACCAAAAATGGGACGAACTGCACCTCGAAGGAGTTCCAGGAATTATGCTAAAACCTGGGAATCAACATTAGCTACGCCTCTGTGGCGCACCCTCAGACCAACTGTCAAGTCGAGAAGGACAACAGGCTAGTCTGCATTCGCATCAAGAAGCGCCTCCTTCGGCCTCTCAAATGAGTGGCAGGATGCTAGGCAGAGAAGCTACCCTTCATACTATGGAGCCTCCGGATAACCCCAAATAGCGCCACTAGATACACGCCTTTCTTCATGGTGCACGATGCCGAGGTGGTCCTACCAGCCGAAGTGCGCTACAAGGCCCCACGGTACTTCGCCTACATCGAGGCTGAATCTACGTCCGCACTCAGAGATTCCGTCAATCTCCTCGAAGAGGCACGCGAAATTACCGTGGAACGGTCAACTGTGTACCAACAGAGCCTCCGCACCTACCACACCCACCGTCTACGACCAAGGTCCATTGTCGAAGGAGACCTTGTCCTATGACTAAAGCAGAAGGGACACCTCAAGTTCGAATCTCCATGGGAAGGACCCTACGTGATCACCGAAGTGATCCCAGGTGGCACCTATCGCCTCAAGGACTTAGAAACTGGATTCGCATACTCCAACCCGTGGAACATGGTGCAACTACGACATTTCTACTCTTAGTTGTTTTTCCTTTACAATAAGGCTACTCAGCCAGACTACTTGGCCAAACAATATACTTACCGCTATTCTGCAATAAATAAAGCTTAGTGACTCAACCATGTGTCTTTTATGATTTACTATTTCTGCATTTCACACTCGGGGGCTACGCATCCTCGACAACCTCGTCGAATAAGAAATTCATCATCGTGATGGCCCGAGTAGCTGATTCCTCTTACCATCGAACCCTTGAAAAACTGCAGCCCAGTTGTAGCGCAACTGATAGGCTGCCAAGGTGCTGAGATTTGGGAGCATCAGGCTAACGAAAAGGCATTGCATAAACTAGAATCGAAACATATACAAAACTATCAAGTTTAAAATAATTACAAAGGCCATACAATAGCCAATCGAAATTCTATGAACTTTACAACACTTATGTGCAGGATAACAACTCCTCTACTAGTGTTTAAGGAGGACATTGGTTCTCTCATCAAACAACATCACGATGTCCTCCACTGGTTGCGCTACCGCTCGATAGTGTGGAACCATGTTCCACGCTATACCATCCGGAGGCACCGGTGGCCCTTCTGCAATAGCCTCCAAGTACACGTCCAGACGTTGCATATGCACAAGCACAAGTGCAACTTTAGCACCTGCGACAAGTTGCTGGTGCACGCACTCGCGAACAGCACCAGCATCACGGAACTTCCGTAGCAACGACAGCAAAGTCATAGGGACCACATCCAGTGGCTAGATCACCCTGAAGATATGCTTATACAATGACCATGCCATCTTCAGGAATTGCAACACCTATGAAATACGATCATGCAGGGTTGCCAGTACGGTTGCCCGATCTCGATCGGTACAAAAGAACCCCCCATCTTCCAGCTCCGCCTGAGTCATGCAATCTAGCCGAATGTTGATTTGGTCCCTCTCTTCCTGTAGAATGAGATTGACAACTACACATACATAGCAAGGCGCATATGTCTAGTCCATAGAAAACATGAAGCAACACACTTCAGTCGAATAATACTTACATCACAGACATTCATTGGTCTGAGCAACCTCGCCAAGGAGATACTTCTCCTACTCAGCTGCTTTTTCTTCCTTCGACTTCCAAACATCGGTGCTACCACGGATAATCGGCATCTTTTTATCCAACTCCTTCACACGGTCGCGTAACCATGTGAGCTGGGAAGACTCGTCCACCCTTATGCAAGGAGGAGCCAAAGTCGTGGCAGAAGACGACGCGACCTGTGCATCACTCGCGGGCCCCTAGCTAGGCAAAACAATGAAGTATAAGTGAAAGGAATATGCCTGAGAGGCAGTAATAAAGTGGTTATTATCTTATTCCATGTTTATGCTAAATGTTTATTTCTCATGCTATAATTGTGTTAGCCGGAAACGTTGATACATGTGCGATTTATAAACAAAGAAAAAAAAGGTTCCTAGTAATGCCTCTCTTCATACTAGCTTGTTGATTAATAGATGAACAAAGGTTTCCTGATCATGAACATTGGATGTTGTTAATAACAGGATCATATCATTGGAGAATGATATGATGAATGATCACCCGCAGTAGATTTAGCAATACAATCATGTCATCAAGTTTATATTGCTATCGCATTCATAGTAACTCAATGTCCTTAGACCATGAGATCACGTCAATCACTTTCACTAGAAAGGTACTTTGATTCCATCAAACGTCACACTGTAACAGGGTGATTATAAAGTTGTCGTTAGGTACTTGAAAAGTGTTAGTTGAGGCTCATGGATCAAGAGTGGGATTTTCCATCCTCATAATGGAGAGATATACTCAAGGCCCTCTCGGTGATATAACATAGCTTGCAAGCAAGTGATTTAATTAGTAGAATGTTATATCACGGGAATGAGAAAAAGAGTACTTGTCGGTAACGAGATTAAACAATGTATGGATGATACCAAATGATCAGATCTCGGACAAGTAAAATATTGCGAGACAAAAGGAATTTGATTACTAAGAAAAAGGTTCAAACGATCATTGGATTTTTGTGGAACTAGTATGAGTCATTATGGATATCCAGGTCCCGCTAATGATTATTGATCGAGGAAAGTATCGATCATGTCTACATAGTTCTTGAAACCATAGGGAGACGCACTTAAGGGTACTTAACACAATTGAGTGGATAGGGAACACAAGAGAAGATACTGGACATCACAGGAATTTGTTCTATCAAATCTGCCAAAATGGTTTCAGTGTATCAAAACAAAGCAGGGGAATAAAATGTTAATGTGTTCATTAAATGAAGTGTTCATTGAATGAAGTACTCATTAAATGAAATTTTCATTAAATTGGGTTGCATTAAAAAGTGAATTAAATTGCTTTAATGGAAAGACCTTTGATTTCTTGAGTGGGAATTTAATGAAGGATGAGTGGAGGTGAATTATGTGAGTGGAGTGTCCACCCACATGTATGGGGGAGAGGTGGGGGTACCACCATGGCTGCCACGCCATGGTCCTTTGGGGGGCCCCTCACCTATAAAAGGCCCCCTCCTCCTCCTCACATCTTACTCATTTACCATTCTCTCATATGCCCTTTGGTTGGAATCTTCCTCCCCTTGCTAGCTTGTCCATTTCCATGAGCGAGGTGCTTACGTGTAGCCCTGCTCAAGATCGTCTCCACCACCACCACTATGCCGTAGTGTTACTGGAGTTCCTGAGGATCCACTACTTCTACTGCCTGGCTAGAGAGAGGGAAAGAAGTCGACGGCACACCGTATGTGTGACCGATTATGGAGGAACTACACTTGTGGTGTTGATCGTCTGCATGTCCTTGAGGATGGTCATGTACAATCTACAACAACCATGTTTATTTGCAGGAATGTTATCCCTCTTATGGTCTTCAAGGGTGAGTCCTTCCGAAACTGTTACAAGTATCGCCTAGATTCGATCTTTGCAGTTGCCAATCGTAGGAATTTTTTTGTTTTCTATGCACTGAACCCCCATCAGTGGTATTAGAGCCAGGTCTACGTTTAGATACTTTGTACGGTTAGAACACGTACGAATATGTGGGTGTTGATGATCATGTACATCCTTCATGTATTTTAGATATTAGCAGCATAGTGGGATGAAGAGGCCCGGACAAACTTTACATGTTCGCGCACATGAGACTTGTTCCACGCTTGACATGCAACTAGTTTTGCATATTTGGCTAGTAGGTGTCTATCTCTCCCAGCATAGTTGATATATGATTTACAACGGGTTGCTAATAATTTGACTATCATCGTTGTGGTTCCTTGTTCATACATAAAATCGATTCTATCTTCGAAAGCCCAAAGCCACGTAAAATATGCAAAAGATAAATTAGAAGTGTCTAGTTTTATTTTTGCTAGGCATGTGTCATGATATGGTAAATGTTATAATTTTAGTATGATAGGATACTCTCAGGAATTATAACAAAGTAAGTGGGAGCACCATAGACCTTGGCACTACACAAATGGAATGATAGAGATCATACCATGATACACAAGATAGTGATCAAGTGCAAGAACCATATCATATCGCTTTTACATATGATGTTTGTTTCCATCTTATTTATGCTTATGACTAGCTTAGAACTTGGCGGCATCATTATAAGATGATCCCTCCTACTAAATATCAAGATAATAATATGTTCTTCCTTAGTACGCACCATTAAGAAAGTTAATCATTTTGAAGCACCACGTGATGATTGGGTGTGATAGACTCTACGTTCGCATACAACAGATGTAAGAAAGTTTTACACACACGAGTACTAAGGTACTTACTTGGAGAGCCTAGAATGTACTTATATGGCCTTAGAACTTGAACTGAAAGGTAAAGCATGAGTCATATGGATGATATGATGCCTATACCATGATCGCCATTAGAGCTGCGCCACCACTCGTGATGATCAGTCGTGGCATAGTGAATTTTGTTCATGTAATCACTAAAAATGACTAGAGAGATGTCATTTTTGAGTGGGAGTTCACATAGTAATATGATTAAAGTTGAACTCAATTTATCATAAACTAAATCGAAGTGAATTTGCATAGTTCATTATAGTCACTGACATTCGTTTACTACCTTGTATTTAACTATATTTGAGATAATAGAACTATAGAATTCTGGAATTTTACTTTACAAGTTGGATGATACCAAATGATCGGATCTCGAACAAGTAAAATATCGTGAGACAAAAGGAATTTTATTACTAAGAAAAAGGTTCAGATGATCATTGGATTTTCGTGGAACTAGTGGGAGTCAGTATGGATATCCAGGTCCCGCTAATGTTTATTGATCGGAGAAAGTCTCGATCATGTCTACATAGTTCTCGAACCCGTAGGGAGACACACTTAAGGGTAGTCAACACAATTGAGTGGATAGGGAACACATGAGAAGATATTGGATATCACAAGAATTTGTTTTGTCAAATCTGCCGAAATGGTTTCGGTGTATCGAAACAAAGCAAGGGAATAAAATGTTAATGTGTTCATTGAATTAAGTGTTCATTGAATGAAGTACTCATTAAATGAAGTATTCATTAAATTGAGTTGCATTAGAAAAAGTGAATTAAAGTGCTTTAATGGAAAGACCTTCGATTTCTTGAGTGGGTATTTAATGAAGGATGAGTGGAGGTGAATTATGTGAGTGGAGTGACCACCAACATAAATAGGGGAGAGGTGGGGGCACCACCATGGCTGCCACACCATGGACCTTTGGGGTGGCCCCCTCACCTATAAAAGGCCCCCTTCTCCTCCTCTCATCTCACTCATTCACCATTCTCTTATATTCCCTTTGGTTGGCATCTTCCTTCCCTTGCTAGCTTGTCCACTGCCACAAGCGAGGTGCTTAGGTGAAGACCTACTCAAGATCTTCTCCACGACCACCATCACTATGTCAGTAGTGCTGCTGGAGTTCCCGAGGATCCACTACTTCTGCTGCCTGGCTGGAGCTTTGGACAGAAGTCATCAGCACACCGTATGTGTGACCGATTACGGAGGCACTGCACTTGTGGCGTTGATCGTCTCCATGTCCTTGAGGACGGTCGTGTACACTCTACAACAACCACATTTGTTTGCGGGAACATTATACCGCTTACCGTCTTCAAGGGTTAGTCCTTCTAAAACCATTACAAGAATCGCCTAGATTCGATCTTGGCAGTTGCAAACCATAGGATTTTTTTATGCAACGAACCCCATCCATAAGAACCAATGATTATGGAAATCAAGTCTACAGAAGCAGTCGAAGCATCAAGGAACCAAAATATACATATCACACTTTTACAGGTACTTGATGGGGTGCCCCCGCAAAAGTACTCCATGACATTTAAAGCTCCTAGCACAACTATACATCTGGCAAAAGTAAAACTAGGCCTACGTCTCAGCACCCGCGGGCTTCGTGAACTCCGTGGCAACCTGTGACGCCGTAGCCAGCAACAGCCCCTGACACCATGGTCTTCACCGTGTTCAGCCGCTTCTGCTCCGCAGAATACCTCACGAGTGTCTCTAGGAGCCAGGACTCATACTTCTGATAACGAGAAGCAAAAGGAGCGAATGCTACCTATTCATGGTCCATAGTCACCGGCATCTTTGACGTGATCCTTATCACATTGAGATCAATGCCATAGGCATGCGCCATCGCCAACCCGAGAGACACACCCTCCCCCTTCTGTGTCTGCTTGTACTCCACAGGTATGCCCTAGTGAAAGCTTCAGCTAAGCCATCAAGGTATTCAATCGCCTTGGCATTTTTCATCATCTCCTCCTAGAGACGACGAAGCACGACCTTGGATTTTTGAAGTGCGTCTATGGCGGAAGCAGTATGGTCTTCGACTACAGCAAAGACGCCTGCCAGGAGATCCTCATGGGTCATCGCTTGATGGTTGAAGTCGATACCGGCCGCATCTATGAAACCACGGCGGTTCATGATCAAGGACAAGAATAAATTGAAGACCCCAACGCATTCGATAATAAAGCATAATTAGAAAACAAACCACAAAGATCCTAGGCAATAGCAAGAAGCTGTTCCGCGAACCTGCACTCCCTCTCAGCTGCAGTTGTCGCCTGTTCTTCCTCGTGTTGCCACGACTCCTCCTTGTAGCGCTCGAGGGAATCAATGATGTCTTTTCTCTTCGTCTCCACCGCACTGAGGCTCCTTTCGAGAGATCTCAGTCGATTTAGACTATCATTGTTCTCCTCTAGCAACAAAAGACACGCTTATTAGGAGTTACTTCCATATACATCACTCAGAAGAAGAAAGGATCTTACTCTGCAGCTGTCGGTGGTCAGCATCCAGGAGCACGTAATCCTTCCCAAGGAGAATCATGTCCCGATGAAGGGGTTGCAAATGGATTCCACGTCACAAGCGCACAAAATACTCGGGGGCTCCCTCGGATGACTAAAACCACTTGCGTGATCACCTGAAGACTCTGAAGGTTCCATTCTGGTTGTTCGTGTCAGAACTCTATGTTCTCCCAACTTGGAAGAACTTGAAGAGCTCATGACAGAGTTTGCTGTTGTCTTCAAGGAAATCTCGGGCTGCTCCACACCATTTCCCCTGGAGTCCACGACTCCCTCATACTCTGGTTCACGGATGGTGTCGAACGAAATCAGCGTCACACCACTTCAGTACAAATAAAGTACATTAAAAACATGGAGAACAAGGAGAAGAACAACTCAAGAAACAACGGAGAAAAGAGTAGCGGCTCACCCATGAAATCTTTAAAGATTAAAAGGTTCCTCCTGTCTAGGCTTATTCAGTGAAGTAGGACGCATGCTGCTGATAGGCACTATAGGAATCGGATCCATGTCACCCTCCCCGGGAGCAATACCTTTGGTGTCTCTGGCATGGAGGCATCCGATTTCTCGCTCTGCTCCCGCTTCCGCAAATCTAGCATGCTGGACTTGGGGCTCCCCGTGGCTAGATGACGGGCACCGTGGAGTCAGACTCATCCTCCTCTATAGCCTCCGGAGGGATCATGCCTTCCGGCTGAGGAGGCACTGAGCCCACAACTTTCCAATCCCGCAACAGCATGGAGAATGCCATAATTTCATCACTCGAATTGTCCTACGAACAGAAGGGAAAATACATCGAAAAGGTTACCTCTCCAGGCACAAAAGTAGCACGGAAAGGAAGGGTGCTTGATTCCGTAGGAAGAACTTCCTTCATAGTGATCTTGGTCAAAGATCTGATCTTCTTCTCGAGCTCCACCGAAGACATGTCCTCCTTGCAGACACGAGTCGGATCCATCACGTTTGACCAGAGATACATCCGGTGAGGCCTAGCTTCCAGAGGCTGCACTCAATGCTTCAACCATGTTTGGATGAGGTCCACGCTAGTGAACTCTTTGCCTCGAACAAGTTGAAGGTCCAGCACCCACTGTTACAGGACATCCACATCCTTTGACTCGCCTAGTGATGACCCACAAGTATAGGGGGTGTATCGTAGTATTTTCGAGGGAAGTAAAACCCAATTTATTGATTCGACACAAGGGGAGCAAAAGAATATTTATAAGCCTTAACAACTGAGTTGTCAATTCAGCTGCACCTAGAAACAATCTTGCTCACAGCAGTTTATCAGTAGCAATAGTTTTGTAGTAGGAATAACAAAGTAACAGCAGTAGTAAAGTAAAGACAGTAGTGACAATAGCAGTAAACAGTAGGATTCGAGTGCAGTAGGCATAGGGATGGATGGATGGGTGTTGCATGGACAAGACAATTCACATAGCAATCAGAACATAGGGCAATTGCAGATAAATAAGATAAAGCATCCAAGTACTAGATAATCCTAGGCATGTGTTCCATATATAGTCATACGTGCTCGCAATTGCACAACATCTTTTGTCCTGCCAGCCCGTTTGCAGCGGGGCCTCAAGGGAACTACTGGCAATTAAGGTGCTCCTTTTAATAGAGCACCGGAGCAAAGCATTAACACTCTGTGAACACATGTGATCCTCACATCAAAGCCATTCCCTCCGGTTATCCCGATTTCTGTCATTTCGGGGCCATTGGTTCCGGACAACAACGTGTGTATACAGGTTGCAGATAAGACCATAAACAATACTATCATAATGAATCAATAATATGTTCAGATCTGAAATCGTGGCACTCGGCCCTAGTGACAAGAATTAAGCACAACAAGTCGCAACAAAGTCATAAAGCACTAATAAAAGATACTAGGCACCATGCTCTAACAATCTGATGCCATTACATGAATGATCTCATCCAATCCCTACCATCCCCATAGCCTACAGCGAGGGATTACTCACTCATAGATGGGGGGAACATGGATGGTCGATGAAGAAGCGATGGTGATGATGATGGCTATGATCTCCTCCAATTCCCCGTCCCGGCAGGGTGCCAGAACGGAGTTTCTGGTGCTGTTTCGTGGAATCTGGTGGTGGCGGCGGATCGGAACTCCTTCTAGAAAAACGTCGAACCCCCCGGAGTTTTTAGGTCAGAAGGCAACTTATAGGCAAAGAGGGAGACCGAGGGGGTGCCTGGGGGCCCACACCATGCCCTGGTGCGGCCAGGCCTAGCCCGCGCCTAGGGGGTGTGGCCAGCCTCTGGCCCTCCTCCGTCTCGTATTCTGGCTCTGTGAGTCTTCCGAAAAAATAGGCACTTTGGCTTTTTTCCCGTCCAATTCCAAGAATATTCATTTTCTGACTTTCCTAGAACCAAAAACAGCAGAAAACAGGCAGCTGGCACTGTGGCTCTTGTTAATAGGTTATTCCAAGAAATCATATGAAAAGTACTCCAAAGTGTGGACAAAACACAAGAAAGTGGATAAAACCAAGCATGGAACATCAAAAATTATAGATACATTTGTAATGTATCAACATCCCCAAGCTTAACTCCTGCTCGTCCTCGAGTAGGTAAGTGATAAAAAGAAAGAATAATTTTTGAGGTGACATGCACCATCAAAGACTTGACCAAAGTACTTGTAAAACATTCAAAGCTAGGATCATAGTACTTCAATCATAACATGAAAGACAAAGTTCTAGCAATAAGACAAAGAAACTATGATGCAACATGAAAAGGCACAAACAAAAGATTCATGAATAACAATGCTTTGCAAGACGTTTGTTTGTTTCACATAAAGAAAACATAGCATAGTGGCATTCAGCTTGTCCCTCATAGAGTAGCAAACATAAATGCATAGGACACCTTCAAAGTTCATAACAGTGACTAGATACAAATAGTTTAAAACAAGCAATATCAAAGCTATGCATCCATCAACAAGTCTTGGGACAATGCACATAGAACTAAGAATGGCCACTATGCTCTCAAAGTAAGTGCATAAAGGTAGAAGCTGGAGACTCAATATATATGGTGGAAGAAAGGCCTTCATAGAAGGAAGTAGGGATTCAAGTCTCATAAAGAGCTTCCAAAAATTATGGTACTTAATAGCTTTCAGCTCTCATTGCCCCTATCATAAGCATCTTGAAGTGATTAAGGTTAAAGTGAACAAACTATGGTGTACATGCTTGACGAAGTATAAGTTAGAAATCTCATGTCCCTTCTATACGAGGGCCGCTCCTCATGCTACTCAAGTTTAGTCACCGGTAAGTTCTTGTCATCGTAAGTACATGTGTATCATAGAGAACCACCAACGGGGTACCCCTTGCCCGATGATATGGAAGAATCCCCATATCAAAATGACAAGGCAAGCAGACAACGAGCATCTCAGCAATCTTCTTATTTACCATGGGAATATGGTGCTTTTTCCTCTCTTTCCTCTTTTCATATATCTCTTTTTTTCTTTTTCTCTTTTTTTTTCTCAATATCAGACTCTTTTTTATAAGAAGAATGCTTCATAGACAGCTCATTATGGTTACGCTGCAGGTATCCACCATGTCAGCATGGATTAGACCAGCGGTCCAGGCGTTTCTCTAACACATATACATAACTCCATGGACTTACAAGCTCCCCTTTCATTTCACACCGACGACATCCATAGACAAAAGAGCATGATATCAACTAGGTACAAAGTACCAGTGCAATGTTGAAAGCGTTCCCCATGACAGCATGGTTCTGCTAATCCCCAACAAATAAGTGCAAGCATATACAACATATACTACACAATGGTTCAAGTTTATTAAGGGCAAGAAAAGTAAAGTGTGCCATCAAGTTCGTGAGATCTTTAATCACTAGTTTTCTCATAACAAGTTTAATTTGGAAGGTAAACAAAAACATGAATATACTTGGAATAGCATATGCTAGTAGGTAGATATGGTGGACTCTTTGGAATAACTTGGTTTAGGGAGTTGGATGCATGAGTGGAACTCATACTTGGTTATGGAGGCTAGCAAAAGACTGGGAGCGACAAATTAGGAGAGCAATAATGGCCATAATCATGCAGAGCGACAAAACATCATTGATCAAAGCATAAAGTGATACTACAAGTTGAAAACTAAAGGATCATAAAGGCTTATGGTGACTTGGGATAGTCATAATGGTGTGAGCATGCCCCAAGTCGACCCAAATAAAGCATCAAAGGAGAATACCACTATACTATGCTTTAGTATGCTAAAACAACGCATGATTCATCCAAGGCACATTAAGCAATCTCAATTGTTTATAACAAGTCATGCTACAGCAAAGAATACTAAGCATAAATCCAAAACAATATCAAGCATGGCATGACAAAGCATAGGCCACAGTCAAAAACAAGATCTCTTTACCACTTAAGCATGAGCTTTCCTACTCTTTTCCAACCCAAACCAAACTATTTGAAAACCAATGTATGAAAGAGGGGGTCCAACCAATTTATTCAAAAAACTAAGCAAACCAAGCAAAATAAAAACAAAAACAAAAAAGAAGATGCTCCAAGAACAACACAACTGTGCATGAAAAAATAAAAATGAAGCGTTTGGAAGAAACCTGGGATTTTTATTGATGAAGGAGGGGATGCCTTGGGCATCCCCAAGCTTTGACGCTTGTACTTCTTGGATATTTCTTGGGGTGACACGCGTGGCATCCCCAAGCTTGAGCTTTAGTCCATCCTTCATCTCATTACTGATTCCTTCCATACACCTAAAATTTTTCCTTCATACAAAACTTCACACAATCTTTATTAGCAACATTAGTGCACTCATGATAATAGGTCTTAAGGTTCAGTTCTAATACCAAATACACTTCCATTAGAACACTAGCTACTGAAGTACTTCCCTCAAAAAGCTCAATTCCCCAAAAGAACTCAAAAAGGAACCAACAAGAAGCAAATGCAGAAAATGGCAGAAATCTGTCAAAACAGACCAGCAGGTAAAGATGAATTTTTTTGAAGACCTTTTGTTGCTCAAATCAAAAAGTGTTGAACTAACGAAAGTTAGATAACAACCTGGGGCAAAAGCAGAAACATTCACGCCTCAAAAAGATGTTCGGAGATTTTACACGAATTTTTGCGGTGAAGCACAGAAATTTGTTTCGGGACAGCAACTTTCCCAATCATTACTTCTCTCTCATTAGAGGTTACCCTTGGCACAAAAAGCAAATAAAAAGGATAAGGAGCAGTTATTACTGAGGTAATAACTTCCAAGACTCATCTAAAACTTTTGGGTTATCTCCCAATAAATACTTTTCTTTAATGCCTTTAAGTTAGGCATAAGCAAAAACTAAAATGGATAGAATAGAAGTAAGCGGAGATAATCATGGTGAAAACATTGTTTTGTTCAATGAAATCCTTTTGTTAACAAGGTTGATCAGGTCTTGCTACCAAAACAATTTCATATGAGACAAAACTTTGTATTCCACTAGTGATTATGTTACCTCAACTTTGATAGCAATGGTCCCAATCATAATAGTTTCAAATTTTTCTCTTGGTATGGGACAATATATTTGTCCAACTTGAATGCCCTCAACATGTTCAATTGAATTCAAACCAAAAGTCATTTCAATCTTCTTGGGGAAATAGACAATATGTTCCTTGTTATTAACATTGAAGGTCACCTTTCTTTGATTACAATTGATAACAACTCCTGCAGTATTAAGAAAAGCTCTCCCAAGAATAATAGACATATTATCATCTTCAGGCATTTCAAGCACAACAAAATCAGTCAATATCAAGCAATTATGAGCCACTTGAACAGGTACATCCTCACATATACCCACAGGAATAGTGGTAGATTTATCAGCCATTCGCAAAGATATATCAGTTGGTATTAATTTTTCAAGTTGAAGCCTCTTATACAGAGAGAAAGGCATAACACTAACTCCAGCTCCCAAATCACACAAAGCAGTTCTAACATAACGGTTCTTAATAGAGCAAGGGATAGTTGGAATCCTTGGGTCTCCAAGTTTCTTAGGAACCTTACCATTGAAGGAATAATTAGTAAGCAAAGTAGAAATTTCTTCATTAGGGATTTTCCTTTTATTCGAGACAATATCCTTCATATACTTTGAGTAAGGAGGCAATTCAATAGCATCAGTCAAAGGAATTGCATGAATAAAGGTTTCATCCACTCACAAAACTTGTTATAGTGTTCATCTTCCTTTGACTTGTGTTGCTTATCAGGGAAAGGCATAGGTTTTTGGACCCAAGGTTCTCTTTCACTACCATGTTTCTTTGCAATAAAATCTTCTTTAGTGTATTTAGTATTCTTGGTGTAGTTTTCAGGTTTTTCTTCAACTTTTTCTTCATTAGGAACTTCATTTTCTTCATTACCACTTTCAGTTTCAGCATCAGAGATAGATATACTATTAGGATCTATAGCAGGTTCAGAGGGTTCTACAATAGTTTTATGCTTCTTTTTTTGCTTTTCTTACGAGTAGAACAACTATTTTCAGCTTGTTGAGAATCCTGCTCAATTCTTTTGGGATGCCCCTCAGGATATAGAGGATCCTGGGTAGCAGCTCCACTTCTAGTTCTAATTTCATAAGCATGTTTTTCTTTAGCAGCATTAACTAGCAAGTCGTTTTGCACTTTAACGAGTTGATCTATTTGAGTTTGAACCATTTGAAAGTGTTTAACAATCATTTTAACATCATTAGAGGTTCTTTCCACAATATCTTTCAACTCAACAATAGCTCTAATGTTTTCCATTAGATGATTTTGCACTCTTTTATTAAATTTATCTTGCTTAACAATAAATATATTGAATTTTTCTAAGCATTGATCAGGAGCTTTAGAGTAAGGGATATCACCTTCATCAAAGTGTTGGAGAGATTGTACCTCAATAGTGGATGAGTAGGGAATAGGCTTACATAATTCTTCTATAGGAGGTAAATTCTTGACATCTGCAGCTTTAATTCCCTTCTCCTTAAGACATTTCTTAGCTTCCTTCATCACTTCATCATTTAATTCAATAACTCCCCTCTTCTTTGATGTTGGAATAGGCACAGGAATAGATGGTTCAGGTACAATTACTTCAGGTATAGCCGGTTCAGGAGGAGTCCAATCTTCATAGTTCTTGCTTATTTTAGACATTAATTCCTCAGCTTCCTTAGGAGTCCTATTCCTGAAAACACAATCAGCACAACTATCTAGGTATGTCCTAGATTCTTCAGTTAGTCCATTATAAAATATATCAAGAAGCTCATTCTTAGGTAATGGACTTCCAGCTTGTGCATGAATCAAAGCACAAAACCTTGCCCAAGATTCGGGCAATACCTCTATTTCTCCCTGTTTAAAATCAAAAAGTTCCTACAAAATAGCATGTCTAGCACTAGGAGGAAAATATTTCTGCAGGAAAGTACTAATCAAGCACTCAGGGCTATCAATAGATCTAGGAGGTAAATTACTAAACCAAGTTTTAGCTTCTCCTTTCAGTGAAAAGGGGAAAATCTTGGCAACAAAGTAAGTACGCATCTTAATATCATCAGAAAACAAGCCACTCATGGTAGAAAGTTCATTCATATGTGCTACCACACTTTCATTCTTAGTCCCACAAAAAGGTTCTTTCTCGACAATAGCTATGTAAGATAGATCGAGAAAGAAATTATAATCTTCATCTATAATGTTTATGGGAGAAGCAGCAAACTTAGCAGTAGGAGCCAATTTGGGTCTAATAGTACGACTCTCAAGGAGACTCTTAGCAGCGCTGCTATCATGGGTGTTTTTACATTCTTTAATAAATTCATCGGTCATCTCAACATAACCATCTTCAATATCATAACTTTCACTAGACTCAGGTGAACTAACAGGTGTAGTAGTGTCTTCATTAGGAGTTTCAGTATTTCTAGCTATAGTTCTAGCAATCGTAGCATCTAGGAAAGGACCTAATGAACCACTCTTATCAAGCACAGTAGAAGCAGCATCATAAGCATCAGAAGTTTCAGATTCATCAGTAGTAGTAGTGTGTGTAGCATGTGTATGTGGTGGTGTAACGAGCTTACTTATAACAGATGGTGAATCAAGAGCAGCAGAGGTGTTCAGAACCGTACCTCTTCTTGTAGTGGATGGTAAAATAGGAAACTTGCCATCACGAGACTTACCCATGATGGATGCATAGCAGCAAACAATAGAGAATCCAAGTGAACTTGATAAATAAAGCTATGCTCCCCGGCAACGGCGCTAGAAAATAGTCTTGATGACCCACAAGTATAGGGGGTGTATCGCAGTATTTTCGAGGGAAGTGAAACCCAATTTATTGATTCGACACAAGGGGAGCCAAAGAATATTTATAAGCGTTAACAACTGAGTTGTCAATTCAGCTGCACCTGGAAACAAACTTGCTCACAAAAGTTTATCAGTAGCAACAGTTTTGTAGTACGAATAGCAAACTAACAGCAGTAGTAAAGTAAAGACAGTAGTGACAATAGCAGCAACCAGTAGGATTCGAGTGCGGTAGGCATAGGGATGGATGGACGGGCGTTGCATGGACAAGACAATTCACATAGCAATCAGAACATAGGGCAATTGCAGATAAATAAGATAAAGCATCCAAGTACTAGATAATCCTAGGCATGTGTTCCGTATATATTCATACGTGCTCGCAATGAGATCTTGCACAACATCTTTTGTCCTGCCAGCCCGTTTGCAGCGGGGCCTCAAGGAAACTACTAGTAATTAAGGTGCTCCTTTTAATAGAGCACTGGAGCAAAGCATTAACACTCTGTGAACACATGTGATCCTCACATCAAAGCCATTCCCTCCGGTTATCCCGATTTCTATCACTTCGGGGCCATTGGTTCCGGACAACAACGTGTGTATACAACTTGCAGATAAGACCATAAATAATACTATCATAATGAATCAATAACATGTTCAGATCTGAAATCATGGCACTCGGGCCCTAGTGACAAGCATTAAGCACAACAAGTCGCAACAAAGTCATAAAGCACTAATAAAAGATACTAGGCACCATGCCCTAACAATCTGATGCCATTACATGAATGATCTCATCCAATCCCTACCATCCCCATATCCTACAGCGGGGGATTACTCACTCATAGATGGGGGAAACATGGATGGTCGATGGAGAAGCGATGGTGATGATGATGGCGATGATCTCCTCCAATTCCCCGTCCCGGCAGGGTGCCAGAACGGAGTTTCTGGTGCTGTTTCGTGGAATCTGGTGGTGGCGGCGGAGCGGAACTCCTTCTGAAAAACGTCGAACCCCCCGGAGTTTTTAGGTCAGAAGGCAACTTATAGGCAAAGAGGGAGACCGAGGGGGTGCCTGGGGGCCCACACCATGCCCTGGCGTGGCCAGGCCTAGCCCGCGCCTAGCGGGTGTGGCCAGCCCCTGGCCCTCGTCCGTCTCGTATTCTGGCTCCATGAGTCTTCTGAAAAAATAGGCACTTTGGCTTTTGTCCCGTCCAATTCCGAGAATATTCATTTTCTGACTTTCTTGGAACCAAAAACAGCAGAAAACAGGCAGCTGGCACTGTGGCTCTTGTTAATAGGTTAGTCCAAGAAATCATATGAAAAGTTCTCCAAAGTGTGGACAAAACACAAGAAAGTGGATAAAACCAAGCATGGAACATCAAAAATTATAGATACATTTCCAATGTATCACCTAGCACCACGATGTTCTTCCACGACCTTTTCTTCAGCTCTGCCTTTAGGTCAAAGGGAGAAAGACCGAATCTCTTCCCTGTTGCCTTGTGATCCTGAATATAAAACCACGTGTCCCTCCACCCTTGGGCAGAGTCGACCATGTTGAGGCTGAAGTACTAGACATGGGAGTCTACTGCTATACCGCACCCTCCAAGATCGTACACTACAGAGCCTGACCTCGACTGCCTCTTCACACTAAACAGCTTCTTGAAGAGGCCAAAGTGCGGCTCGATCCTGAGCCAGCACTACCAAAGTGTGATGAAGCATGCAATGTGCATGATAGAATTGGGAGTCAGCTGATGCAGGTGAATCCCATAAAAACAGAGTAACCCACGAACAAAATTGTGGAGAGGAAGTGAGAGACCCTGCAGAAAAAACTCAACAAACATCACGCAGAACCCGGTGGGAGGATCAGGAATTACCTCCGACCACGGAATCCGGTAGTCATCTTTGTTGGCCAGAATAAGACCGGCTTGGGAGATAAGGATGAAGCTCATGGGACTTCAGAGTGGAGTGCCTCCAGGACCCGTTGGTCACACGGGACTCGGTGCCTTTCTTCTTTGTGGCTACAACGGCAGTGCTGAACCTGGTGGCGATGGCGACCTTTTTCTTCACAGCGGTGGCGGTGGCGCCAGATCCCGCAACGGCAGCGCCTTCTTCTTCCCCATTCTTATTCAACGAAGCGGCCAGAGAAAGTAACTGGGAAAGGATCTAAGGACATCTAACACAGTGAGCGGTGCAGCGCAGTAGAGTGGGGGAGAGCGAAAATGGCAACAACGTGAGGAAGATGAAGATGTGAAGTGCGAAAATTACTGCCTCAATCTGCTACATAAGCAATGCTGAAAGGCCATCAGATGGCCAGAATTTCTCTACATCAATGTATGGCACACATCTGTAAAGACACATGGCAGCGCGTGCACTAAATCGCCGCGGCATGATCCCCACTTAGCGCGAAAATCGAGGAGACACAGTTAAAACCCCAAATTATGCATGACTAGTCAAATCCTGGTCAGACAGTGGGATCCACTATTGTCACGTCCCATTAGCACCGCTCACGCTGGCGGCTGAGCTCATACAATCGTCAGCAATGACATCATTAGCACTTGCACTAGCAGCATCTCTGGGAAAAAGTGTGCAACGGTAATTTTTCTTCTTCGACTAATTTAGTCTTTCTTCAAGTTTATGACTCGACCAAATACTCAGGGGCTACTCCTAATAGGAGTGCTGGTCGTGCACCCGAAGATTTTCCGGTTCTAGTGAAGAAGCCCTCTACACATGGATTCAAGGAAATTATGCCTCAACCCCTTCTTCGGAACAATGATTCGACTGCGGAGTCGGGGGATATTCTCATAGGGAGCGCTAAAAGCTCAATCGATAAGCTACGGCCAACAACAACAGTCGCAAAAGTTCAAAGTCCCCACTCAAGTCTACGACTCAAATAGGCACTCGAGGGCTACTCCCATAGGCAGCGATGGACGCGTACCCTATGAAAAATCATAATAAGTTATTAATGGTAACCAGTGTTGACCACGTCCACACCATAAGCATTCGAATCATTCGACGACCTCGTCTCCAATCAAACACGAATTTGTGTCACAAAGGGACAACGTCCCCTGGGCCACCCGAAACACCTTTGCGGTGATAAAACTTCGGATGCCACATTTACAACGTGAAGATAAGACCTACGGATGCAATCCAATGGCCTGGCAACGCACCTGTTGCGCTCTACCAGAAGTATACCATGCCTACAGGCATGATGAAAAAAGCCTCGACGGACACATCGAGTGCACACATTGAATACTGGAATTCGACTCTATAAGACCTCCGCGGCATGAGTCGAATTACGCCAGCAATTTTCTAAATTCGAGTCTAGGGACGCGAGTTTGAGTAGATAGTGTTGTTTTTACCTAAGGAAGTGAACTGATCCCGATCCGTTGGATGAATCAAGCACGTATATCAACTCCCTATGACATAAGTAGGCACCCAATAAAATGTTCGTAGGGTCACTCAAAAGACTTCATAGTCTCCATCCAAATCTACAATTCGAATGGATACTCGGGGGCTACTAACATGGGTATTCCCCATGGGTACCCTGGATTTGCCTATACGACTTGGCCCAAGAGGAGCCCGCGGGAAAATTGAAGCCCAGCAAGGATTCGGATGACCCAGGCCCAAGCGACTCCTTGAAGAACACGACAAGGAATATATAGAAATTTAAAGGGAAAACCCTAATCTATAACCGACTCAGCCTGTTATCCCGAGAGTTGGCCTCCCTGTATAAAGGACAGGAGGGATCAGCACGAAAGACACCTTGCAACCCTAGTTTACACACCACCAGATTACATATACGCATCCCCTGTAAATTTCGACTCCTTGATAATCCAAGAGCACACAAGAAGGAGTAGGGTCCCTTCCGAGGGCGTGAACCTGGGTAAACTGCGTTTCCCTGATGTGCTTGTTTGATAGACGATCGATGCCTCTAGCACTCCCCACTTCCTGTAACCCAAGTCCATCAACGATGGGCATTGGCGAGTTAACCCCTCGTCAATACTGCTCCCCCTGGATAAGTCATCAAGTATCCAGAGGTAGACTTCCTAGAATCTGCATCACCAGCATAATTTTCATATGTATAGCCTTGCAATACAGGATCACCGCTTCCAAAGCATAAGCACAGTCTAGAAGTACCTTTGAGATACCTGAGAATCCACTTCAATGCATTCCACTGAGCTTCACCTGGATTTGTCATGAACCGGCTAACAAACTGCACATGGTAGATTGGTAAGGTCAGGCCTAGTGCATAGCATGGCATGGGCAGTTTGGTAAGGTACTTTACTCATTTCTTCTTTCTCCTTCTTGCTGCTAGGACATTGTTCTGAACTCAGTTTGTGATGCCATACAAGTGGAGAGGTAATAGACTTTGCGTCTTTCATGTTGAACCTTTCAAGTACCTTCTCAATGTATCGTTACTGTGAGAGCCAAAGCAGCTCCTTTGATCTATCACGGGAGATTTTCATGCCAAGTATTTGCTTAGATGGTCTTAAATCCTTCATGGCAAATGATTTACTCAATGCCTTCTTGAGGAGAGAAATCCTCTTTGTGCCATTTCCAACAATCAGCATGTCATCGACATATAGCAAGAGAATAATGAAGTCACCCTTGGTGTACCTCTTTATAAAGACACAATGATCAGGTTGTGCTTTATGGTATCCAAGAGCTTGCTTCAAGCCATATAAGCTCTTCTTCAATCTGCACACTTGGTTCTCCTTGCTTGCAACCGTGAATCCTTCTGTCTTCTCCATGTATATCTCCTCCTCTAGGTCACCGTGTAAGAATGTTGTCTTCACATCGAGTTGCTCAAATTCCAAGTCTACGGTGGCAGCCATGCCTAGCACAACTTGGATCGAAGACATCTTGACCACTTGAGAGAATATCTCATCAAATTCAATACCCTTTTTCTAAATGAAACCTTTCACAAACAATCTGGCCTTGTACCTTGGATGTGAGTTATGCTCTTCAAGCTTGACTCTGTACACCCACTTGTTCTTAAGTGATTTCTTTCCCTTTGGCAACGACACCAACTCAAAGGTGTCATTCTCATACAGGGACTTAATCTGATCCTAGATGGCTTCAGACCATTCATTCTTGTGCTCATTAGACACTTCCTCCTCATAACATAAGGTCTCACCTGCATCACTCATCAACACATATTCATGTGGTGGATACCTTATGGAAGGTGCTGGATCTCTTCCACTTCTCCTCAACTGCTGCACTGGTGGTGGGGAATCGGGTGGATTAACATCACCTTGATCATCATCTTCTTCATTTGATGGTTGTTCATGTCCCGCACTTGTACTCCCTTGTTCAGTTCCATCATCATCATCTTCAACATCATCATCTCCCCCGTGATTGTGATGCACGAGTGGAGGGTTAACTAGATCCAAGTCAACCTAAGGTGTGGTGACCTTCGGCTTCTCTTGTTTCCCAATATCTTGTATTGTCTCATCTTCAATGAAAACCACAACGCGGCTTCTACATGTCTTCTTCTTGATTGGATCCCACAATCTATATCCAAATTCATTAGTTGGACTGCTGAGATAGATGCACTATTTTTTCTTGCTATCAAGCTTGGATCTCTCATCCCACGGGACGTGCATGAATGCCTTGCACCCAAAGACCTTCAATTGCTTGTATGAAACTTCCTTCCATGACCAAACTCTCTGGGGAATATCACCTACAAGAGGAACTGAGGGGATAGGTTTAGTACATACATATCATGATTCAAAGCTTCAGCCCAAAAAGAATTCGGTAACTTTGCATGAGAGAGCATAGTTGTGACCTTCTCAATAAGAGTCATGGTCATTCTCTCTGCAAGTCCATTGAGCTGGGGTGTCTTTTGTGGATACTTCTCAAGCCTGATGCCAAACTTTCTGCAATACCCCTCAAAGGAACCGCGATATTCACCACCATTGTCTGATCTTACGCACTTCAATTTCCTGCCAGTTTCTCTCTCAACCTTAGCATGGAATTCCTTGAAGATGTCAAGCACCTACCACTTGTTTCGAATGCATAGAGAAATATCTTCCTAGAATGGTCATCAATGAATGTCACAAATTATAATGCTCCACCAAGGGATTTTTCAGTCATGAAGCAAACATCAGTGTGCACAATGTGAAGGACATTCTCCGCACAATGCGGCGGGCATGTATGAAATTCAACCCTATGTTGTTTGTTAGCAAAACAATGTTCACAGGGTTTCAAGATTATACCTTTCAATTCAGGGAGGTAATTCTTGCAAGAAAGAGGCTGCATTCCATTCTCACTCATATGCCCAAGCCTCTTATGCTACAACTCAACCACAGTGTCATTCTCGGCGACGTTCAGCACATCGTTGCATAGCTTGGTTTTAGTCACACAGAGACAACATTGCTTGCTTCCTCGATCCACAATCAAAGAGCCTTTGGCGACTTTCCATTTTCTATCACCAAAAATAACTTCCATGGTGAATGTCATCAAGCTTTCCAACTGACAACAGATTTAGCCATATGCCGAGAACATGTCTCACGTCATTGAGCACCAACCTGCAGCTTGTGTTTGTCTCAATGCATATAGTTCCCTTGCAAACAATAGGTGACCAACCACTATTCCCCATCCTTACCTGGCCAGTAATGTCGCTAGTATAGGATGTGAAATACTACTAGTGTGATGTAATGTGGAAGGACGCACCTGAATCCACAACCCAACTCATGGCATCATCATGAACAACACTATAACATTCTTTATCTTCAATGACTAGGTAATCTTCACCTTGCTAACATTTTGTAGTCATGGAGGCACCATTATCTCCCTTTTGCTTGGCCTTCTTCTTGAATTTTCCCTCTAGCAGATCTTTTTTGTATTTTCTGCAATTGCTCTGCTTGTGTCCTAGCTTGCCACAATAATAGAAAGTAGCACCTGAACTCTATCTTGACTTTGATCTCCCCCTAGACTCTTGGTATTTTCCATGCTGAGATTTTCCTTGGCCATGTCCACGGTTGTCATTCTTGCCATGGGATTGGTCCTCATAGACATCAGAAGAGGAGGCATCACCTTTTTCTCTCTTTCTATCTCCTTCATTCAGCATGATATTCTTCACCATCTCCAATGTCAGCTTCCCATCCGAAGTTGAATTGCTAACTAACACAACAAGCATGTTCCAACTGTCAGCCATGGAACTTAGCAACAACAATGCTTGTACCTCATCCTCGAAGTTGATCTTCATGGCCGAGAGTTGATTTATATGGCACTAGAAGACATTCAAGTGTTCAATAACATTGCTACCATCCCGGTACTCTAGATTGGCTAGTCATTTTATTACCGAGGCCTTGTACATAGTTGTCTTCCTCTCATACATTGACTCCAACTTCTGCCACATCTCATACGCATTTTGTGTCGTTTGCAACATGGTGGAATATATTATGGTTGATGTACAAACAACTCATACCTACTACTTTTATGTTCAGCACTCTCCATTCTTCTTCCGTGACACTGGATGTCAGTATTTTGTCTTTCACAATTGGCTCTTACAAATCCTTGCAATAAAGGATGTATTCCATCATGGGCTTCCCTAATGAGAAATTGGAAGAATCAAAGTTTTATCATGCCACTTGTAGTGGTGCCTTCTTCCAAAGACATTGCGAGCTAGTAGCAACCTTAGAGCAAACCTTGAGCTCTGATACCACTCTATTGGAGAATTAGCACACTCAAACATCATCTAAAAATACGCAGTGGAATAAGATGTAAACTTCGGATCCACTCATGTACTAAAGCCACGGATCGTTGCTCAATCACAAAAGGAAACATATCCATCAAACATATATGGAGGAAATAGTTTCTGTCCCAACCGAGGACAAGTCATATGTGCTCTCACACATAGTGGTTGAAATCTGTAGGTAGGCGGGACAAGTCCTATATGCTTTTAGCACATAGGAGCAGCAACAAGCAAATCAACATAGGGACACAATTCCTTTTTACATAGAAAACCTCTCAACTTGAGAGGAAAAACCACGGGCCGAAGCCACCCAAATCTTCTTCCACTATTATCAAATGCGGATAGAGCCTGTTCTTCTCTAGAGAGCACTAGAGGATCTCATACATCAAGATTTGGGGCCCAAGAGCTAGGGATCAGAGCAATCTCACCAAATATGGTGGAACCACAGCTTGAAGGAGACAAGGTAGTGGATCTAGATGTCATGATCTTGTGGGCAAAGCCCGGTGCTTGATTCGGCTTCTTCCTTCAACTTCTCCTCTTTCCCTTCTCTCTTGGTTTTCTTCTCCAATGGAGGCTAACCTGGACTTTTTTCACTCCACCTTATGGTGGGTGGATGAGAAGCTTATCTTCCCCCTTCCCTAATGTGCAATGTGCAGAATGACACTTGGTCATAACCCTAAAGGTTGGTGGACTATTGCACATGTTTGGGCCGCCTGAAAGGCTTCATAAGGCCATCTTCTCATAGCCCACATGAGGAGGATACCCAACACCTCTCACCTGGTCGTAGGTCATTTGGTGAGGATAGTCATGTGTGTGCTTTTTTTCCCGGCCTCTGCATTGGTAGGCGCAATGGGATTATTCTAAATCTCTATAACATTGGTCGTTTGTGCTATCTTAGTGCCTTCTTTCGAATACGAAGAATTTCTCCCACATGCATTTTGAGAAGAAAAAAACGACATATCATACCTTATCGGTATTGTCGAACTCGTATTCTTCCTTTAAAGCGGTTATCATTTCCCATTTTGCAAAATGACAAATTCGTGTCTTGCAAGATTTATTACAATGTACAGATTCAGGAATTTTTTCCCCTGCCATGGCTTGATCAGCCAATCATGAATATATTAATATTTTTTAGTTTTACATGTTGGTAAATATAGAATGTCTAAGGAGTCTTTCTCTAGTACGAACCCTCCTCTACATTCAACCAAGCCACGTCCAAACCCATATATAAAAATTGGTATACTTACGTACAGACAGACATATATACATATTATCTACCTCTGTCCCACAAAAAGGGTACAACCCTGATCCATGACGACGCCGCCCACTGCCATTGTAATATAGCGAAGAATAGAAAGGGGCTAAGAATTGATATTCAAATTGTGCATTTCATTTTAGGACATGAAATTAAGGGGGAATTTCAACTTTTCTCGATTGAAGTGTTTGTAAGTGGAAATTTTTGAATCTAGTAACTTTGACCTAAGTCAAACCGTAGGAATTGAAGTTCAAATTTCTACTTAGTTGTTATGGAACCTATGAAATTCAAGAAGAATTTAAATAACAAGAACACCTATCCAAAAAGACAATATATATATGCAACAACACTCTTTGAATTCAAAAATGGAAGTTTGAACTAAGTCAAACTTGAGTTCACAGATTGTTTAAACATAAGTAAATAAGAGGGTAATTCATAATGAAATCATACACAAACTCAATAACTTTATTTCAAACTAATGTATACAAGGATTCCTTACATAGTACAATACGCAAAGAAGAAGAAGAAGAGAATCCTAAGAACTAAACATGTCTACTTCTTATCCACCTTCTCATCTTCATTCTACTCTTCATTCTCATCTTTATCTTGCAAACCTTTAAACAAAAACACACAGAAGAACTTTCTGTCAAAGTTAGAATGTAGGTTTTCCCTAAGGCTAGACCAAGTTAATTTAGAATCCAAAACTAGGACTCAGGAATAAGTCCTAAATCCTAGTGGATTGAGATGAGTAACCAAAAACTCCACAGGAATGATAGCAAGATTAAACAGTAGTGAATAACAGGAACGTAAACAAAGATAGGGTGAGCAAATACTCACGATAGACAGTAACCAACCAACACCAACTCACTAGATCAGAACATGAGAAATTGACCTACTAGCAACCAGGGTACATCCAGAACAAGTACTAAAAGTAGATTGATAGAATAATTACTAGAACCAATAAAAATATTTTCAACCAAATCAAACCCAAGCCATGGATTCATAAAAGAAACATTATACTTTGGGGAATGAACACATGACAATTCACCACCCCAAATTGTAGTTCAAGAGCATGATCATCAACAAATAAACCATCCAAAATCTCAACTAGAACACCACCAGATAGGATCTTAAAACAAAATTACCTCATAGTACACCAACATAAACTCAAAATAGACAAAAACCCTAGGATTAGTAAAATCCTAGAATTTCTAACAGAACAAGAGAAAATTCTAAACTAGCAGTAGTAACAGTAACCACAATACAAGATCAATGACCAAAGGAAAACCCAGGCCTTGGATTCTGTCAAGAACCAGAGAATACTAGAAATTTGATATATCAAATAAGTAAACCAATGAAAGTACCCAGTAGCTAAAACTAAAAGGATTCATCCAAATGAAAGTGCAAGGCCTCATCAGAAAAACCTAGACCTAAATCCACTAATAAAGAAATGAAATTATACTTGTCATTATCCAAAAACAGTACATCACAAAAATAAAACCGACATGCCCGTTTAGGCATATGCAGATACTAACCCCTGCATATAAGAACAAAAGGTTCATTTGCCTAATTTGGCAAACATACATAAGTTAAGACGAACATGGGCTTAACCACCGAAAGTACCATGCTACCTACACATAAGTTAAGAAACAAAGACGGTTTCACTCATATCCAAGCAGGTGAATCACCAAAATGCATGCATAGGTGTCACCACCGTATCCATTTAACTACAACACGGAGCCTACGAGATGGCACTTATAGACACCAATGCACGACCTTAGTTGCCACGCTCATGCTGGCGCAGGAAAAAAAGCCACATGGATAACTACATCGGGGATTCTGAAACGACAGCAAATTTTTTTTTGGCACAACATGATCTGCCAAGCTAGTGCTTCTATGGCATAGTAGAGGATGCGCCTCGGTACAATAAACACGGTGGGGCCAATACTTGACGAGAAATAGTGAAACTACTTCGCCGTGCTTGGTACAATTTTTAGTAGGACTACTGTTAATTACAATTAGTACAAACAAAATCATGTGGAAGCATGTTGATTCGAATCAGATGTTGGATTATACTAAGGTATCAAATTCATTGGTATATAGTATTACATTAATTAAAATACAACATCTAATTATGACATATCACAATATCTTTTCCTATAGGTCATTCCCATGACGAGGTTATACAACAGCCATGCTTTCGTGGATTCCTTGACGAGGCACTTGTCCGTCTCCACGACGAGGTTATGACCACCATCATATTCAAGCCATGTGCTACTGACTAGGCCGACGATCTCGCTGCCATTATCGTCGTGCGCGGAAGGCGCTATATGACCGCGCCAATAATCAGCGCGCCAGGCTTGGTGAGTCTGTTCTGACCAGCCTCCTGGTCATGGATCTGAAATAGAAACGAATGATAGATTAGCAAAAGGGGAACGAAGAAATCAACGAAAGACACTTTGAAGAAGCAATAATGAACATGGACATGACCGATGGAGGACTTCACTAAGATTTGAGCATATCGGGCAACTTGATCAACTATGGACCGCTTTGGCACATCTGTGTTTGGAGTGGACATAAGAGAAAGCCCTAATGAGATCTAGGGGTCAGAGTGGAAAGAGGGAGACCAGATGAGATGTAGTTTTCGGAGGGGAAAGAGGAAGAGGCTGAGATCTAGGGTCAGCAGTGGAGTGTGGCAGCGTGGAGGAAGAGGATGTGGTGCTCAATTATATAGGATAGGCTTGGTGGATGTCGATATGGTTAGTTTTATGGTCTCTATGGGCCCCACTTGCAGGCCAATCGGTACACAATCAAAGAATTTAGCAAAAAAATATGTTTCTATTGTTGGTGTACAAAACAGAAAACATAGCAGGAATCCTCTAAAGACTTCACAAATCTTACCTACATTTCAGAAATCTTTAATTGCATATTAATTCTTCGGTGCACAAAACATAGAAAATAGCAAAAAAACTACTTTTCATTTATTCCTTGTACAAAACAACGAACAAAACATGAAATACTTCACAACAGGAATCACATGAAACATCTTTATACATTTCCTCTAGCTTCTCCTGAACCAGCGCCAACACATTGAATAAAGCTAGACACGACGAATTAATCGCATTTACCACTCCAGATTCTGCTAAAACTCTTGGCCAAAGACCTTCAATTTCATGGGCTGGGTAAGCTTCCACATCGCCAGCAACGCATGAGAAAGCTCCGACGAGTGCGATTCATCAATGCAGTCCACCATGTGGCACTTAGGTGATTTATAGTGGCAACCCATGAACTTGCGACCGGTGTCCACGCCCTCGTATGCCACGAGCCGACGCGGGAACAACCCGTCGTTGCACTGCCGCCACGTATCATCTATGACATTCCTGTGATCGTTATGGATCCACTTAGGCACTTTGTTGTCCTGCGAATAACAGCCCCAATATTACTAATCGAAATTGATTGAATAATCCAACAATAATAGTTATGGAGGAAGAAAACCAACAAATGGAGGATAAAACGTACTATGTCACAGCAGTGCTCAACCTTACTATGGCCGCTGCGTATCATCGTGTTTTTGTGCTGGCGCTGGCGCCGACGCCCTGCTGGACAAATCGAATGTCCACCACGCGATATGGGTTGCTGTGGTGCACAGACAATGATGAGTGGGTCGGTACGTGTGTGACTGATAGTGAACGGTGGTTGATAAGGATACAATAGCTCATGGTGGGGCACACATGTTAGAGAGACAGGTTTGAGCAGTTAGATCCGCGTGAATGTCTCTAAAAAATATGTCGCAAAATTAAATGCATCTATTTACATATAGCATCAATCGTGGCCGCCGTTATTGTGTCCAATGTACCACGGCACTCCAATATGCCGGTATCGAGTGTGCCATGTCATATAATTGGCCACCGCGACAAAATGGTGTCGCGATAGCCCATCCGTAGCGTAACCAACTTTTTCTAGTTCTTTTCGCTTATGTCACCCCAATAATCTGTCGGGTATGGGGTAATTTTTGTCGCTTATGGAACACTATATATAGCTGACCACCTAAGACCTTAGAGCTCATAAATCACTTGTCTAGCTTATACCAAACACACACACACACACACACACACACACTAGTTAGAGAGAGATCTAAGAAGTAGCACAAGCAAGAAGGAGAAGAAGAACTTGAAGAACACTTCAAGAACAAGAGGAAGAAGAAGGCATGAGCTAATATAGATCTTCATCAAGTAAATTTAGAAAACAATAAAGGTTTAGCTTAGAACTCTTAGGATGGGTAGAAAACGAGTAAAATTAGTATCTAGGGATCATCTTTATCCAGGGCGGGATAAAATTATAGAACTACCACTAATAATAATTAGCACCAAATGATCATGTACGATAATGATCTTGCTGCTAGGGAGTAAGCACAAGCATAGGATCCTAATTATCATCTGTGTACACTTAGTGAAGAGGCATAACAAACCATAATCAAGGATCTATACCCTAAGCACAACCCTAAATAAGAATTGATTGACTAATTGGAAAAATTGATTGAAATAAGATTGATTGTATTCCTAAAAACCCACTTAACAATGCTATAATAGTAATTGAGAACATACAAACAACCAATGAATTAAGAACACACCATCTTAACATTACATCCTCACGTCTAATCACAATCTCCACTAAGAAGAAACTCTACTGAGAATAAACCAATTGAGATTACATCTAGAGGAAGGGATAAACAATTAAATAACCATGAACCAAGCATATATCTACATTAGGAAATAAAAGCTAAATAAGGAACAATTGTTAATCTACTAACTCAACTAAGTTGTGGATTTTTACTATAAGTAAATGAGGAACTAGTTAAATCATCATCACTTGATAAGATTAACAGTAAACCCTAACAAGATTACAATAGTATTGAGCATGGAAATGAATGGATCAGTATAAGGACCTTGAAATTAACATGTATGATACACACACACCAGTTCATCACTAATAGAAGCATGTCACTGAGAAAAAATACTTAACCCTAAAAACTAAAGAATGCTAGAATAAGAAACATGGGCAGAACCATAAAAAAGATCGTGTCAAGTTCTAAACACCAAATTAACCTACTAGAAGACCTTAGAAGCATCTAGAGACTACCACAAACCCTAGAATCAAAACCTTTAAACAAGAATAGGAGAGGAAACCTAAAATTTATGGGGAAACTCCCAAGATGAACTAGCTGTAGAATTAGTTGTAGAAAAAGGTGAGAGAGAGCAGATTTACCTTCAAGAAGTGGGATCCTAGCTCACCACTAAGTGAGAAGAGGAATAATAATAGTAGAGGCAGCGACTAGTAGCCCAGAGAGTACCTAGTAGCCATAGCATCCAGGGGAGACGACACAGCAGTCACTGAGGGCCATCTCGATGGCATGGAGGATGTCAGATTTGCATAGGAGGCGACCGCATAGCCATCACTGAAACCCTAGATAGGGTTAGGGTTTAGAGGCAGCCAACAAAGAGAGGGAGAGATCAATTTGATTGGCGGGATTGTATAGAAGACGTAGGGGAGTGTTTTGAGAGAAAGCGCGATGATGGAGGTGGCTAGAGACGACATAGCGAAGCAGTGGCGATGTCAGTCGACATTGCCATTGCGAGAGAGAGAGAGAGGACATGAGAGCTTCAGGAAGGTAGAGATAGTGAGGAGGCCATGTCAGTGGACCCAGTGGGTCCAGTCAGTTAAGTGCCTGGGCTAACTGGTGGGGCCAAGGACAGTTTGGTCTTTTCACAATTTAATAATACCCAATTGACCAAAAACAACCCTAGACATTTAAAAAAATAAAATAAAATACCCATAGAAAGATAAAGATGAATAGAATCCAAAAAGTATTTTTTAAGGATTTTTAAAAATAGTTATAAAATAATGAAAAATTCAAACCCCTTAATAAAGGATAAAACCCATAAAAGAAAATGCAAATTCCAAAAAAATGAAATAAAAATTGTTCCAAATAGGGAAATATAAAATACTATATTGGATAAGTCTCTAATAAAGCTGAACACTAAATATTCATTATTCAAAAATAAAGAAAATATTGGAAAATCAATTATTGATATGAATCTTTGAATATTAATGTTTATTGAGTGTTAAATAAAATTCCAAATAATGATGCTATCAAAATTCATTAATAATTAAAAATAAAACCTTAAAAGATATATGAAAATCCTAAAGTGAAAATAAAATTAAAATAAGGAAATACTTTAATAAAACCTAAAACACCCGGATTAGGGGGAAGGGAACAACCAACCAAAACAGAATTATTATGTAAGACCCTTAAGCATGCATTTGGATTTTGTACATTGTCCTCACCAAACAATGATGCTTCTTTTTAGAAAAGTTCAAACATACTTTAGAATCCTTGAATTTCCTTAATTCGGAAACAATAGACAAGTTCACTCTTGCATTACCTTGTGAGACCAAACTTGCGATATATAATTGCAAGGGAATTTTTGCATGTCCTTTTACATATTTGAGAAAGTGTTTTCAAAACCTTATCACCTACATTTAAAAGCACAAAGTACTATTTTCGTAATAAATATGAGGTATGAATTGCCATCTTAGGGTAGTCGGATAATCCAAAATGGTGGGCGATGGAATCGTGGTTAAGATATATGGCTGGAAACCATATGATGGAGATTCCATTGTAACGGGCATTCACTTAGAATTAACAACCAATATAGTGAGCAATTCTTGCACCGTATAAAATGCGCTGACCACAATTTCTGAAAAATGGGACATAGAAGTCATCTGTACCTTTTTCCTTTCATATGTCCTCGTATCCTAAGTCAGGTTGTGGTCCAAATTGGATATCAGTATGTAGGGAGCTTATGGCGTCCCTATCCTGTGTTTTAGGGTAATGACTTAGCATATTAGAAGGGAGGGTAATTGAGCATAGGTCTCGTGAGCAAAACTCATTATAATGGGTGGACTACGGGGTCATGGTGAAGGACGGTTCTTGGCTTGGATTTTAACTGAGCATCGAACTAAGGAAGTTTGAACAAGGAGGCATATCCTATTATGCACTCAGGCTTAAGATCAATTGTGGGAACGGTAGTGCCCCTCTGAGAGTGTATGAAACGTGACATGTTACTCCCTATCATGGGAAATGATTATAAACGTAACAGGAAAAGGATTCCATAAAATCCTATACAACCTATGAAGACTGGTGGATATAGTTTTCAAAATACTAAAACTTACCTTTTCTTAAAACCCGATTTTAAAAACTAAGCATATTCTCAGGATTCTTATCCATGGTTTTAGATACAACATCATACAACCACCATAGAACTTGTTGAGTATGCTCATACTCAATCTATACTTCTTAAACCCCTGCTTAGGTACCACGAAGATAGAAGATACATCCACTTTAGAAGACAACGCCAAAGAAGAGGGTTTGTTATGAAGACCCAACCTCTTAGGAGGAATTGAAGGCATATACTACAAAACAGAATTTGGAACTAAGGTGGAAAGAGAAGAATTAGAGAGTAGTTTCGCATGCATAGGATAGTCGAGCTGAGCAACCTAGACCAACCGCAATAAAGTTGCAATGCTCAAATGGTACTTAGATTAGAAGTATCATTGTTTCTCAAGCTAGCGCTTTTGAATTTATTAGTATAAGTGAATCCTCACTAGAGCTAGCGCTCAGAAGTGTCAATGCTTTTCCACAACTTGTTCCCACTGTTTGCAAATATTTTAATCCAAGGGGCAAGCAAGCACATATTAACATCTCTAAGGTAAGGGACTCCTAGTCCCCCTTGAGATTTAGGCATACACACTAAGTTCCAGTTCGCTAGGTGAAGTTTCCTTTTGTCCTTGGTGTCATTCCAAAGACAATTGGCCATCTGCGAGTTTATGAGATCTAACGCCTATTTAGGGAACTTAAAAAAGACAGAAGATAGATGCGGATACAAGCAAGGCAGGTTTTAATTAACGTTAATCTAGCTGCATAAGAGAGGAGTTTACCCCTCCAGCTTGCAATTCTTTGCAAGATCTTGTCTATGATAGGTTGGAGGTCGTCTCTCCAAAGATTATCATGATGTGAAGGCACTCCCAGATATTTAATTGGGAGTTAACCCACGACACAACCCATGATATCACTTAGCGTTGTAGTTTCACTAGCATCCGAGTTAATTGGCACTAGCTCACTCTTATTATAGTTAATTTTCATACCTGATACTTGCTCAAAACATGTAAGAACCCATCTCAAATTTCTAGCTAAATCGAGATTGTTACCCATGAAGATGATTGTATCATCTGTATATTACAGGCTTATGATACCCCTCGGGATAAGATTCATACACAACTTTAGATAACATGCGAGTAAACACACCAACAGCACAAATGAAAAGGATGGGAGACATGGAGTCCCCTTTCCTCAAGCCTCTGCTAGTGGTAAAAAATTACCCTCTACCCCATTCAAACTAAATGTTACAGACCCCCCCCCTATTCGCCAAGTGGATCTAGTTGGAGATTTTGGGGCCAACGCCTCTCAGGGATAAGACATCATCTAAAAATCTAAATTAACTCTGTCAAACGCTTTTCCATAGTCTAGCTTAAGGACTTCTCCCTTCTCATTGCCGCGCATAGCAGAGTGTAGGACCTCATGAGTTGTAACGACACTCTCAAGGATATATCTTCCTTTAAAAAAGGAGTTTGATTAGGCGAAATAAGGAAGTCCATGAACAAGCCTAACCTATTAGTCAGTACCTTAGTAAAATTTTAGAAATGCAGTCCAAGAGACTAATGGGTCTGAACTTTTTCATTGTGAAAGCATTAGGTTCTTTAGGTATGAGGGAGAGGACAACAAAGTTTAGCCTAAATATGTCTAGCTCACCCTCATAGAAATCTTTTAAAAGAGCTAGGATATTAGGTTTCACTAAGTGCCAAAAGGACTGATAGAACATGAAAGGTGCTCTACCATCTGAATATGAAATAAAAAAGCCTTTTGATTTCCTTTTCAGAAAATGAAGCTTCTAACAGGGTATTATGGTCTGCATTAATCTTTTCTTCTAGAGAAAAGAAACTGGGATCTAGTGAGAAGCCTGTTCTATTATCGGCCTTAAAAAGGCTTTTATAGTATGTTGTAGCTATATCCAGCATCTCTGACAACTCTGAGGTAGGCCCCTCAGGTCCTTCCAAAGAAGAAATCATAGTTTTCCTACGATGTTGGTTAGCTACAGCATGAAAGTATGTTGTATTTCTAACCCCCTCCACTATATCTCTATCCCAAGACCTTTGCCTGGCTTTAGTTTCCTCTTTTAGCCAAAGCTTCTGCATCTCTAAGCTAATCTCCTCAATCCTAGCAATATCCAGATCAGATAGAGACTCATATTCTACTTTAAGGTCTAAAATATCATACTCCAACATCATATCTTTCTTAAGTTGCCCTAGATCAGCCTCAATATTTCTACTCCAACCTTTAGAGGTTTTCCTAAATATCCTCACTTTCTCCTACCACCTGTCAATGGTTTAAGTACTTTTGGTAGGTGCAAGCCAGGATTTGGTGACAAGTTCTTTAAAATTCTCTCTAAGGAGCCACCACTTCTCAAATTTGTAGGGAGCAGGCTTATGGGAATGACTGATCCCTGAATCCCATAGGAGAAGAGTATGGTGACTCCCAATCCTGGTATAAGCTTGAGAAGGTGCTAGGGGGTACATGGCATCTAACTCAGTATTACAAAAAACTCTGTCAATAGTTGACATAATTAGATTTTTTTGGTTGTTAGCCCAAGTAAATCTTCTACTAGACAACTTGAACTCCATGAGACCCCACAAATCTATCCAAGCATTGAACTTGTCACACCACTTGTGGTTGACAAGGCCATTGCTTTTATCCTCCTAGAACCTAACCAAATTAAAGTCCCCACTAATGAGAGTAGGCAAGCAATTGTCTATAAAGAGAGAGTGAAGTTCGGAGATGAACTCCTCTTTCCCCTCATCATAAACAGAGCCATAGACTAAAATGTGTTTCCAGAATTTGCTATCTTTTTTATTTCTCAAAATGCAGGAAACTGAGAAACATTTAATTTCCCAAGAAAGGACTTAAAAAATCAGAGTTAACTCCCACTAGGATTCCACCAGTAGAGCCATTGGCAGGGATATGATTCCAAATAAAGTTCCTATTGATTTCCTAGAAAGCTATAATAGGAACATGAGATTTAGCTAATGTGTCAGTGATGCATTTTTTCTTCGAGGAGCATTAATCCCTCGAATGTTCCAACCTAGAATGTTCATAAACTTTTTTTTGTCTTAGGGTGCTTTCCCTATCTATTTCTACAAACTTTACTCCAAAGTAACTCACTATCATCTAGGTTTCCTACTTGTGCCTCAGCACCAATAGGTGTCTTAGGAGAACTAGGAACAGTCAAAGAAACAACAGCAGGTTGACCCTCAGGTAAATCTTTAAACTTCGAGGAATTGATAAAATTTAAATCTAAATAAGCAGGAAAAAAGGAAGTTGGATCTTCATTAGTAGTTTTAGTTGACTGATCAACATCACTACAGTCAGAATCTAAAATAAGGACACCTATAGACTTTGCTATGCTTTTTAAAGAATCTTTGTGCATAATTTTAAAGCGGTTAGCATCTGTTATATGTTTGAAAGTTTCCTTCGGGATTTCCAGGTTTTTCTTCTTTTGGTGTTCTTGTGAAATTTTCAAGATGGACTTCCTAGCATTACCTTGTGTCCTGTCACTATGTCTAGTACCCAGCACTGGACCCCATGTTTGGTTCTTCTTAATCAGCTGCTCAGTCCCTTGCACGTCCACCTCCATTCCTCTTTTGATGTTGAAGTCTTGCACAGACTCCAGAACTGTAGGTGCAACAAGTTCCTCCTCATACACAAAGTAACCCTCGTCATCCACCAGCTCCATGTCTCTCAGCAAATTGTAGCATTTTTCTTCTTTAGGATTATCAGATGTAAGCCCCCCCCCCATGATATTTTGCCCAGTTGATTCCAGGAAAGCCGAGAGTGTTAGAGGGATCACTCTCTATATTGGAATTACATTGTTTAAAAGCATCTTCACCGCTAGCTTTCTGACTTGGTAGCGACACAATACCACTCGTACCATTCTGACCAGTGACTGAACCTCCTGTAGGTGGAGGCTGCTGCCGATAAGAATGGTTTCCTGTACCCATACTAGAAGATTTGAGAGGGTTTGCACCAGCCTGATTGTCAGGATCATCAGGTCCTTCGTGGTTGGATGCTGCTTCCTCAGGGAATCAACTGTGATGGAAACAGAGTAGTGTTTCTTCTTGATCTCAAACAAATGTGAGTCTGGAAGCAGGTGGGGCTCTTTGCACTAAATCTTTACTCTGACAACCTCACAGAGGTTTTGGAACATCCCAAACCAGTCCACCCCAACCATGATTCCTAGCACTGAGGTGAATTGCACCAGCAGATTCCACTTGCACCATTCAGGTTTGAGCCCTCTCAGCTAGACCCAGATTTTGGTTCTCTCCCACTAACTGAAGCTCCCCATCCCAAACTTCCACATTCACAGTTACCTCTTCTTTTAGCAGAACAAAGCAAGGGTAGCCTGTCACATCTTCAACTGGAAGGTGGGGAGGGAATTTAACTAGGAAGGACCAATCATCTAGTTGTCGAATATGCCATGGCCATATTGTTTTATAGATAACTTCAAACTCTCGAGGCAGCTCCTCTTTTCTATCTCCCTAGCTTCAATGAAGACAATTCCCACATTATTAGCACCCAAGTCACTGCTATTGCTGTCAGGTATCTCCACATGAAAGAACTCAAGCCCTTGTGCATCTTTTCCATAGAGTTTGGTTGTGGGCAGAGCTAGCCTTGTAACTGGGCATCTATCTTCCTTGTGATTCCCCATTTTACAAATGAAGAAAAAAAGGTGCAGTAGAACACTGTGTCTTGTTGTGGCCAGGATCTCCATAATTGAAGAAGACTACATCAAGGTAGTTGTCCTTAGTTTTCGAGTGACTCTCTTCCTGGGTTTTGGCCCTCGCTCACCACAGTTGTCGCCTTCCCCTTTCTCTTGTTCCCCTTTTGCTTGCTGTTGTTCAACTTCTGGTTTGCCAGTTGCCGCCCCAACTGCTATTGTTGCTGTGCAAATTGCTAACTTTGAATATGCTGATTGTGCACCCCCAACATCTGCTGCTATTGCTGCTAGATCGGCTGCAAGAACTGCTATTGTGGCCGCATCTAAGGGAAGCTTGGAGGCTATTGCTGCGATGAACTTGCTCCAGCCCAGGTACCATACGGGTTGATCCATTGGTTGGGAGGAAACTGACCTGGTAATGAGTTAGGAAACCCCCAAGGAGGAGGGAAACCATAGACAAAACCCAAGGATTGCCGATTCTGATGAGCAAACGACTGCAGGAGCTGATGTTGGGGTTGGCGAGACTGAGGTTGTTTCCATGTTCCTCCTTGCGCCCCTCCTCCTTCAGACCGATTGCTCCCCCTCCCCTCCCTCTCCTCTGCCTTGGTTGGCCATCTTCACCGCCAAAGCATAGTTTAAAAAACCGGACCGGTGATCGAACCGGTGAGGCTATTGGTTCAGGTTTATACTGGTCGGACCAGTGGTTCATTCGGTTCGATGGCAACAAAAAACCGTTCCTTTTAATTAAAATGTAAGTAAAAATCAGAACAAAATGACAATAAAATGTATATTAAGTGTATATTTCAATACGTAATCACAAAACATGGTGTGTTCAAGTGGTATTGTGCCTTATGTGGTGCTATTTCTAAAGGTCTTGAGTTCGACTCCTTTTGCAACTTCTTTTTTTCTTGGTTTTTTGCTATTTGGATCGGTGCCTCTTAAAAGCTGGTGAGGTCATCGGTTCGGGTTTTTCCAGGTTAAACCACCGAACCGGTCCGGTTTTTAAAACTATGCGCCAAAGCTTGGTAGAGGATAGGATCCCGGACTAGCCTTGGCTTGTCGTTGGATGGATCTACGAACTGAGCGGGGAAGAAATTATCAGCAGAGGAGTGGATTCCAATCCCTTTCCGCACCCAAGCTAACAGCGGCGGCTTGCGGGGAACCCTAACCGCCTCCACGGTGGTTCTGTCCCTCCCAAAGTTGATCGCAACTGATCCGACCAGGATAACCCGCTTATCTGCAGGAGAAGACTGGGATTTCGGTATCCGCCACCATCGAACAGGTTTTCTGAACTGAAGACACCCCAATTGTACCCCACCCGAGTTCGTGTCAGGGGAGACAGAAGGGACAGAGTTTCCCCCAATGGACTTTCCTCGACATCTCTCTCGTCGAAGCAACCGGCCTCTGCCTGGCCGAACTGGTAGGTGAGCCTGAGGAGTAGAAGGGGGAAACAGAGACCAACTTGATTTCACAGGCAGAAAGCTTCTCCCAGCTATAGCCAAATCCCCACAGCGAACAACAGGGAAACTGATCAACGTAGAGGGGATCCCTCCTGATCGGGACGCGCACCGGCATCCTCGATTTCCTGCTACAATATTCACATCTATGAAATTCAGTCTAGAATACTGCATAACCACTTTATTGTCTTTATTTGTGAAGAGAACAAGACCACCAGTCCTACCATCACTCTCATCCATAACCATGAAATTAAAACCAAATTTACGGCGAACCAACTCTGCCCCTTCCCTATCCATATGGGACTCTGATATGAACACCACATCGGCTCGCACACGCACGAACTGCTGCCTCCGTATCTAGACTATGACTGTTCCAACCCAATAGTTTCATTGTTCACCCACAGTCAAATCCACAACTTCTGCAAACTCCACGAGCAAACGATGCAAAGGCTTCGGCAACCAGATCAAGATTGAAAACAACTCACCAGCTCAATCAACTCTAGGAGCTCTTATATTCAAGCCGTATGAAGACACGAGACCATAGCTGATCTAGATCGGAGAAACAGGAAGTCAACGCCGGACGCAGTTTGGCGAGAGAAAAGAACCCTATGGCAGGGAAAATACCAACGATGCCTAGCAAGACACGGAATTAGAGCCGCCGCCGGCGGCGGCGGACAAGACCTAGATCGCCTTCGTAAACGCCATATAGGGAGACCCGGTGGTCGCTCAGTATATCTTGAGCTAGGATGGCTGGCATCATTTTAATCGATTACCGGATGCTTAAGCGCCGCATGGTTTTTATTTTCCGCTGGTTGATTCTTTTATCAACTCTCAGTGTTCTTTGGTTTTGTTTTTAACTTTGTAATAACTCTGGATGGTGAACTTCCAATAAAAGATTGTGTGCATCTACCGATACAGTCGATACAAAGGCTGGGGTTTTTTCGCCTTTTCGAAAAACAAATCGCCATACGGGAGACAAAAAACAGTCAGGATCCTCTAGGGAAAGTTTTATAAAGGGTTGATATGGAAAAGAAGGAGTATTAGTTATATTCTACAATACTTTTTAAGAGTAAAATTCCAATTTGGTACATCAACTTGTCCGAAATGAGAGTATTGGTCACGAAGTTGCAAAACACGAACTGCGGGACATTTTGATCACTCCGTCACGGTGGACGTTAGTTTGATGATGTGGCAGACTGTTTTTTTTATGAATTAGCCCTTAAAAATTATGTCCAGTGCTCACGGATGCACGAACCCAACCTGTTTGATAAAATGCCTAGACTGTCAGAAGAAACCGATGAGCAAAAACAATTTTTTAAGAGCTAATTCGTAAAAAAAGTAGCCCGCCACTTCAGCAAACTAACGTCCACCGTGACGTAGTGACCAAAACGCTCGTGTGAGGCAACTTCGTGATCCGCAATTAGTGTTTTGCAACTTCGTGACAGATGCTCTCATTTCAGGCAAGTTGATGTACCAAATTGACATTTTTCTTTTTTTGAAACAAGCTATATTCTACTGTTAAAATGCTAATTAGAGTATCTTCCGTAGTAGCTTCCAATTGTTGTGTTCGTCCTCGTTTTATTGATCGTATGTTATTGTTTTGTTTACTTATATTATATATGTATGGACTTCAGGATGTTCGGCCTAGGCTGGATTGCCAATTGTTCTTCCGCACGAGAGGTGCTTTCAGATCTCTTGGCTGGAACACACTGATCGTATTCTTCTGTTTTCTCATTGACCTGGTGTGCATTGATGTTATGTGGGGCGATTATTACCCTATAGTGGACAGACTGACTTGCTCAATGATAATAATTGTGATTGGCACAATTCTATGTCCAGAAGCTGCAATGCCAAGAATGTGCAATCCGCTACGCCGCATGGTATCATTATGGAGCCCAATGGTTACAATAGTGTTGCTTTTTCCCGCCGTACTATATCGGTTCCATGATTATTCCAGTCAGAGATCCAGTTTCAAAATCTCTATTGCCGACTTGCTAGTGTACATGGTACTATTTGTGGCTGTGTTCCTGCTCACAGTTAGCAGGCTGCGCTTCCCAACTATCATCAAACTAGTAGACTCGGCTCTTGGCAGCAAAATAGTATTTTGGCGTCAAGTTATTGTGAACGTGTGCATGTTTGCTGCAATAGTGATGTCATTATTGAATTTTGCTGACATCTTCGGCAGTAGTCATGGAAGTTTGGCAATGGTCTCATTCGACGCTCTTATTATAGCGTCATTTGGCAACCTCCAGATTCCAGCAGCACTATTGCGCGTTGGGATGGCATTGTGGGGCCTTAGAGTTATACCACAAAACTTGTCTGGTTCTTATGAACAGGTTAACACAAACCATGTTGACAAGACAAACCTTTTGCCATCTCTCGATATCTTTTATGGAATGGTGCTTGGCCAAGGAATACTCTATATCATTGCCGGAATCCTTGAGATCTTTTCATTCATCCTGCGGAGATCCCTTGTCAGTTCTGCGGGATTAAGAGGACTCGAGGGAGTGCAATGTGTTAATTTGTACTATGCATATGCCTTCGACAAATGCATGGAAGGGGTTGTACTTGCTCCAGAGAAGACCAGCCTCGTCACATTTGCAATGGATTCTTTGAAGTCACACTCACCCAAGATGCAGCTATATGGGCTTAAGATGTTGGACAGCTTTCTGAAAAAGGAGCCCTTGAAGACAAGAACCAAATCAAAGCTCACAACTTCAACGAAGACAGCGACCTTCTTGGTCAACATGTTGGGCTGGACAAGTGAAGGGGATAAAGCTATTAGATCATTAGCGGCAAAGGTCACAGCAGAGATTGCTGATAACCTTCGCATTGTCCCTGTCCCTGGGGCAATGCAGCTCATAGCCTCGCTTCTGGAGACTGTTCATGTACAGAAGTTAAAAAATCCTCTTCTCGATGTTGGCAGGCCAGAGGGTAGACAAGGTAACCTGATTGAGGAAGTTGTCCGGGATGAACAGACCTCTCCAATGCTTTGGTTGAAACGGATGGCAATATACTGTTTGCTTCCGAGGGAGGAACCAAGAAGCGTAAATGAGCAAAATTCCCATACACTGGGATGTTGGAAGAGAGTTACGAAATGTTGGTCTATTCCAGAGGAGGAGCTATCATCCGACCTAGATCTCCTCCCTGTACAGGGCATGTTAATTCTTGACAGGCTTGCTAGCTTTGATCTTGACAACTGTACAGAAATCTACAAAGCACCTGGCCTCATCTCAATGGTCATAGAGTTCACAAGCAACCGAACAGACATGCCAGATATTAATGAGATACACCAGACAATGCTGAAAACTTCATCGCTGAAGGTGCTGAGAAGACTTTCAAGTACTAAAGGGAAATTCGGTGTAACTTTGCGCCAGAAGGTTTCAGAACATCCTTTCCTTTTGAGCCATCTTGCAGAGATCCTGGATGACAATGGGAGCAGCCAGGAACTTAAGAATCTTACGATAGAGCTCCTTAGAAATCTTGCCATGGACAGAAACATAAATGAGGAGATAGGCAACATCCCAGTGATAATCAGCAAGTTGGTGCATGCTTTTTTCAGCGAAGGTGCACCCTCAACTACAGATTCAGGTCAGCTGCTTTCCGGGCAAGCACTTGCAGTACTCACAATGGATAGTGCCAGTAACTGTTTGGCTATCTTAGCGGAAAAAGAGGACGTGTTCATCAAGGAACTCGCAGATATGATCAAGGATGACAGGTGCAGGTACGTAGCATCAAGCCTGGTGCGGGATATTTGTGCGCATGCTCAATCTAAGCTTCGCAGTTGGGACCTGAAGGAAATATCCTCCATTCTGAGAAAGGTGAGTGCAATAAGCTGCATGTGCAATATTAGAGGTGGATATTGTAACTTAATATTTACACATGCTGTTGCAACCTTTTCTTTGTCATACATGCAACTTGCATACATGTAACATACTACCCAAGTATGTATAGTTGTTTGTTTCAAAAAAAAGTATGTATATAGTTGCATCATGAATTACCACGCGACACAACTAAATGTATATATAGGTGGCAGCATCATGGATTAATTAACACATAAAAAGTTTAAATGTATGTGAAGTTTAATCGTGGTTTCCATAACTTAGCCATTTCCACTACAGGTGTTGGAAGGAATAATGGATGCGGAAGGGGCAGAACTGGAGGTCCTCATTGGCCTTAGTTCACAAATATGTAAGGTCATTCCTGAAGATTTTGCACAAGAACTAGAGCATGGTGAGATCATGGAAAGATTTATAACGAGGCTTGTCCATGCACTTAACACAAATATGATACCCACTGCTCACTGCTCCGGAATCAGAAGGGTGATAGTTGAACATGCCATGCACATGATGGAGTGTAACCCTGGCTACACCAACTGTTTCGTCGCATGCCAAATGTTCGAAGCACTGCTAGAGGTAGAGCGCAAACCTTCAAGGGCTGAAAATTACAAGTTCTTCTTGGGAGACGCGGGACTGATGAAGCATGGTAAACCTCTGTCCGCTCTTGTGTCCACAGCAAAAGAACTGATGAAGCCATGAGTAGCTATGAGTAATCAGCAGCGTGACCTTTAAAAGCATGTTTGAGTTTACTACCTATTTGTTGGGCATATAACTAAAACTTGTCTGGATCCTAATTGAGACCGGTTGGTTATTTCCATGTTTGAGTTTACCTACTGCGTGTCTGCGTCTGTTGTAGTCGAGTCAGAGTATGTTAATTTCCTATCAGTGTCGGTGGTTAGCAGAGTCCTCGTAGTCCTACTCGTGTTTGTACAAGCTGGCTATGTATGTCTACATGCATCACCAGGGCGTATGTGTATCGGTTGTGAGATCAAGCAAATAAGAATATCAAGCAAATCTTTTGCGACATGTGCACTTGTGTCTGTTTCCAGGGAGTTGTATGTGAGCGAGCTTTTTGTGTGCAATTTACTCCCGGTTCAGAAGCAAATCGAGCCAGCTCTGGCAGGTCGCTCTTTCCTAGGTGCAATCCGCAAGTCAGACCTGGTTACATCGGCCGGTAGCGCCGCGGAGGAGGAGCTCAGCCTGCTGCTCTCCCTGCCCTCATCTTCCCGCCGCGCAGGTCGAAGATGGATAGGGCTGGAGCGGGGAGAGGAGGGGCTGGAGAAGAAGAACAATGGCGACGACGCGACGATGAACGAGATTAGGGAGGAGGAACAACCCATGGCCAGCCTTGCGGAACCCACGACTAACTCAACAAGAGGAACCCACGACCCCCGCGTCGCCTGACCCAGGTGACACGGGGGGAGAACCCTGCCGCCGGCCCTAGCTCCTCCCCCCTCGTTTCCCCGCCTCCTCCCTGCCGCCAGAGGTCCCGCCGCCAAAGCCCGGGCGGCGACAGCGGCAGCGGGGCTCTCTCCCTGTGCGCAGATGGCTCCTGTTCTGGCGGCGGCGGCGGCGATGTGCCGCGGTATCCCGGCGGCGCACGCGGGTCCGACGACGGCGGAGCAGCGCGGCCTCCTCGGCGGCGGAGGCGCCCCTACTGCAGCAGGTGGGCCGCAGGCTCGTCCGGGCCTAGATAGGCTTGGGCGGGCCTGCAGTTTAGGCCCATGCAGTAGGCAACCGCGGTGGCGCTGGCTGCTGGGCACCGCGGCGGTGCCGACGGCCGGCCTGGCGGCGGTGGGCTGGATCCCCTCCGTCTAGCCCCCGTTCTTTGGGTGATCGAGGTGGGACGGTGGTGGACGCAACCTGCCCCGCCTGCGGCATCTCCGGTTCGCCTCTCGTCGGTTGTGGTTCCAAAAGGCGGCTCCTTTTTGCGCGTACTTTGGGTGTTGGGGTCGGCGGCGGCGCTGAGAGAAATCCTTGCATGATGCTGACGACGGCAACTCCCGCGGGCGCCGTCACCTTCTTGGAGGCGTCGTCATGGCGCTGCTTGGGCCTCCCCACGTCGATCACCGGGGGAAACCTTGATTCGGTCTATGCATCTGTGTCGTTCCCTTGTTGGAGGCGCCGCTCAGGTGGTTCGATGAGTCCTCGGTGCGCCAGTTGAGTCGTTGATGGCCGCCGCCAGAGCATGGGCTTTCGGGGCGCTATGTACACCGTCGACGATGCTTCTTGGTCAACGCCTCCTCCGAGCTGGTGCGGCCCTGCTGTTCTACCTCGCTGTCTCCTGGCATCTTTGGGTGTTAAGTGCGTTGGCTTATATCCTCTGGGAGTCAGAGTTGGCCTCCTGGAGTTCCTCTCTTCGGTCGTCGGCCTTGTAGCTTAGTGTGTCGTCCCCTCGCCTTCTTGGCTAGAGGAGATGCAAGGCAAGCCCTTGTTGGTCGGCAGGTGTAGGTTGTGTTGTGCACCGTGTGGTGTTGTGTTTGTATCTGTCTTCGGGCGTTGTCCTGGCTGTCTTGGTTTAAGCCGTGTATCGGGTGGTGTCGAGTCATAGCCATTCTTGGCATTGTCTTGGCCGTCTAGGCTTTTCTTCTATGTGTTTGGTACACCTTCGAGGATGTATCCTTAAAAAAAACATCGGGCGGTAGCAGGTCGGGTCACAGGCCAACACACTCAGGGTGTGTTTGGTTAAGTTGTAGATTCCTAAAAATCAGCTGTGGAAAATCTACTGTGAGATGATAACTGTAAGAAATCTGGAAGTTGTTTGGTTGAAACAACTGTCAACCGTGGATTCGATAAAAAAATGTAATTAGGCAGCGATAGATTCTTTATATGCTAATTAATCATAGAACAATGATTCATACACTAATAGACATCGAGAAGTAAATTTTCATCTGTTTATGAAACCAGAGCGCCGGTGAGCTTGAACAAGGTGAGCTTCTGGCCGGTGTTTACCTCGCGACGTCCGCGCTGGTGAGCTTGAACACGGCGACCTTCTGGCCAGTGTTTAATACTTTTTTTACATCGTGTTTAACACTACTAGTAGAATGGACAGACGCACACGAACACCTGACCTGACCCATGTTTCTGAAATCCTGAAATCGCAACTCGACAGGGAACAAAAGGAATCCCAAGCAGCAGCAATGCCACCGCGCGAGATGTATACTTTGTTCGCCTGGTCCGCCGGAGTGTCACCGCGTCCGACGCCTCCATCCGCCGCCTCGAACGCCACCATATCCCGTGTGGCGTGCACCTCCAGCCGGAACCACTAGAACCTACCGCCACCGTCCGCCCATCCCTTCCCGCGGCGACCAGTGAGGAAGATGAGCCGACCCGCGACGGCGAGCGTGAGTTGGAGGTGCACCCCGGCGTGGAAGCTGTGGAGGAGTACCGGAGCCGAGCTCATCCCTGGAGGGAGCGGCGCGACGGGCAGGGGTGCTGGCGGCGGCTATTCAGGGTGTTGGTGCCTATATTCTCGCGGGACTGTCGACGGGAGGGAGGAGTAACGGGATGAGGAGGAAGGGGCGGCGCAATTTCATTCCTACACCTCGCCCATTGCCGCCGGAGTTGGCCACGAGGAGGAATCCTTGCCGCCGGCTCTCCTCTGCCTGGTGCGAGCGATGGGGGAAAGAAAGGAAGGAGAGGAACTGTTGGGGTTGAAGGAGAGAAGGGTGGCATGGCGGGTAATTTCCGTGGAATCCCCTGAACGCGACGCAGTGAAAGCTGGTGTTGGCCCGCTTTCGTTTTACACGTCGGGAATCAGCTGCGTTTAGAAATCTGGGGGTTTGTCCAAACACGCTTGGTTCAGATTCTAGCTTCCGGAACGTGAATCTGGTAGAAAAATCTGAACCAAACAGACCCTCAATCTACTCACCATAGTTGTGAGTTATTTCAGTGCAATCCAAGGAGAATCTATGAAGTACGAGTTACACTAACAAGGTACTATTTTGTTCACATACAGGTAACCTAAACGGTAAGGGAATGAGATTACAGTGCGATTAGAGGCGCAATAGACTATTTGCAATTTTGTTTGGTTCAGGGTGGTAAAGGCATAGTTACAGACTCTGCACAAGAACAAGATCGAACGAGAACTGGTGGGAGGGCACTAACAAAAATTGAGATCCGAAGGGAGAGCTGGTGGACGTGCTGCCAGGGGCGGAGGAGAACGCCGGTGAGCAGTGGGCATCAGGAGAAGGAGACCACCTCAAACAGAGGAGGGGGTCGCTTGGCGCCGCTGCTCCTCGCGTAGGCGCGTGTCATCGCTGCTCCGAAGTAGAGGACGCCGAGGGGTAGATCGATCGAGGCAGGGCTGTATCCCCACCGCCGCCATCGCCGTTGACCCGAGGAGTGTAGGCGGCGCTTGGTATCGAGCCGGAAGGCTTCGCTCGACCATGGCTAGCTTTGGTTTCCGCTGGGGACTGGCCAGTAACGGATTTGAGCTAGACTGGAACTAGTTTACGCGGAACCTGTTTACAGAGGAACTGAACCAAACACGAATAACACTAGTATGAGATATAACGATGTAATCGGGTTACGGCTGAAAAGTGCGGACCCAACCGCTTCTAAAGTAAGAACCAAGGTGTGATTGGATGGTTAAGTAAGGCTCCGTTTGACAGCTCAGTTTTTTGTAAACCATGTTATTCCAAAACCACAGTATTTTGGTGCCTGGCTACCAAATACTTCAGTTTCCTAAAACCAAACTTTTTCTCGGTTTTGCAAAATAGGCAGGGCGTTTGGCTAGTGATGTTTTACACAAAGATTTTGACCAGTTCTTATGATTGCATGCAGATGCATCTTGACCGACATTCACGTACATGCTTGTTGCATGAGCGGCTGGCCTTGAATGCTTGAGGAAACACAACAATATATAAATGGATCAATGCACCGGAGCTACGCAGCATCAACTGCAATTTGTGACTTCCTCCCTCCTTGTGACGAGTTCGTTGGCTTCCCGTAGGCCGGGGCAGGTGTATCCTAGGCTTGCCAGTTTGCCGTTGTGGCCGTCAGCCAGAGCCGGCCGGAGAAGGTATATGTTGTCGTCTTCCTTTTTCTCTGGTTTCTAAAATGGACCTGGCCACGTTATGATCTTGTTTGAGTCTTTGTTCTCTATCTTTCACCTGCTACTTGGTGAAATCAGCTCCAGGGTGCTTCAAATTTAAACGTTGTGTCATAGCGTTCCATCCTTCCTTCGCCCACCCGTTTTGGCCGCGGAACTTCCCAGTATCTGCATACTCTTTCATCATAAATACTAGAAAAGCTGTTTGAGCATTCGTCCATGTTGCCCTGTTCTTCTTATCTGCAAAAAGCTAACATCAGTCGCAATAAAAGTGAAGATATGAATATGTTCAACTTATATATGGAATAATAGCAGTCTTGAGGTTGCTAGTAATAATCTATTACATGCTATGGCGGATGGGGCTTGCCTGCTCCCATGGCTTGCTCCCATCGGTGCTCCCTGGTTACGTGGCATGCATCTAGGCGTTCCCATATTTTTCTCCCCAAGCGTTGTTGTTTCCGTAGGAAAAAAATATACCAGCGTAGATACGAAACGTCAAGTACCGACCAGCTTTCCCCATTCTTCATCCTTGAGCTATGACGAGGCGAGGTAGCCACCATCCTCCATTCCACGACCGCGTCCCTCCTGCCGTGGCCTCCTTCCCTCCCGCGGTGCCGCCGCCGCCACCCTTTGCTCTCCACGATGGCACGACGGCCTCTCCTTCCGCCGTTGTGCCCTGCTCTCTGTGCAGCCTGGTCCTCCCATGTCCTCTGGCTACGGCCCCGTAGTTGAAGTCGCCGACACCTTCCCCCGACCCACCTTGCCTCCTGCAGCTGTCCCCTACCACGATCTATGATCTATCGGCCTTCTTCTCCTCCCGCAGTGGGTCGTGGTTAGAAATTCCGGATGAACTTAGTTGCCTGTTCGTCTCTGTTCTGCGAGCGCGGCAACCGACAGCTGAAATTCTGGTTGGCGCTCCCGGTGGCGGAGGTCGCAGACGCGCAAAGGAGCCGGAGTCAGCCTTTGTAGTCGGACGAGGTCCAGTCCGGTGGCTCCTTCTGTCTGCAATGGTACTGTCGGCGCCGGCGTGCAGCACACTGCAACTTGTCAATTCGGCTCCACCTCAGTGCCTACACACGAGGCAAGACAGGTACTTATTTTTTCTGTTTACGATTGAATCATAATCGCTCATGTCTATGCACTTCTCAGCTTTGTTCGGAGCTACATGTTTTCAAAAAATTATTACTTGGAACTTCCAAGTCAAAACATACAGGAGATAAATCTCATAATACATTGATTAAGTTGGCTTGGACTGATGGAAGTAGGCTTGATTTTGTCCTGTCATAGCTGAGTTGTACTGCTGCGAATAGGTATGCATATGATTTGTTGGAATTCCTGGAGCGCCCTTACCCTATGAAGAGAAGTAGCAAAACTCATTGTCACTAAAGTTTGAAAATGATAAAACTTAAAATTGTAGATTTTAGACTGTGTGTACCATTAATGTATTTTGTGGCTGCAATTGTGGGAACAATCTTTGGTTTTGTGTTGACATCGGGATGGTACCAATCGATGGCTGCATTGGATTTGTTGGAATTCCTGGAGCACCTTGACCCTATGATGAGAAGTAGCAAAGCTTAGTGTCACTAAAGTTTAAAAATGATAAAGCTTAATATTGTAGATTATAGATTGTGTATACCATTAATGTATTGTATGGCTGAAGTTCTGCAAACAATCTTTGGTTTTGTGTTGACATCAGGATGGTACCAATTGATGGCTGCATTAGAGCATTTGGGATTGGGTTGTAATGTAATTGATATGCAGGATTTTGATTCGTCAAAACCTCCAAATGTCCCTGTCAAAAGTAACAAAGCATTTTCAGTAACTAATCTTTTATATGAATCAATAGTTGAGAATTTATACCATCGAGGTGCCATGTGGTTGTAATTGTCCATAATCTTTTGTGTTCTTTTTCTTCTTTGTCTTTCCTTTCTCCAAACCGCCAATGGGTCGTTTTGATCCTCGCACAGTCTTCTCCTTGACCTTGATGCCTCTTGGTTCAGCAAGGCCCTCGTTGTGTTTTGAAATTCTACTTGAGTCTATTTTCAGACCTGCAACTATAGAGAAAAAAGTAAATCTTAGTTCACCATTAGTCTACACAATTAAAAGTATATCCCAGTACACACCTTCTGAACCGGAGGAACTACCCACATTTGGATCAGCTCTACTTTTCAAACATTTCTCAATATTTTGTGCCAATTGCGTTGCACAATTAACAGCCTCACTATATGATTCTTCAGACTCCGCTGCACGAGCAGCTATTTTAACAAACATTTTGCACAGGTCTTTGTAGCGACTCGAGATTCTTCCTTTTGGGTTGTCATGTATGTTGCAATTGCTTGTTATCTGCAAAACTTTTGCATCAATTGTCCATCTTTTCAAGATATATTCTTGAGGGATATGCTTGATATTATTAATATCAAGTATCTTTAAGCAATGAGAGCAAAGTATTCCGGCAAATTCAAACTTCTTGCAACTACAAATGAACTTTTCTTCTTTTGGAACAAATCTGACAACATGCTCACGATGTGTGCCATGAAAATTTACTCTATAAACCTTCTGCTCTATGTCACTATCATCACAAAGAAATGTGTCATAGTTTAGGGTCCTAAGTACTTGTTCTTCAAACATCTTGAATATTGCTGGAGTATATGTAGTTGCAGCTTGCCTTAATATATTGCTAGCTTCCGCCTTTATCTTGGGAGTTGTTTGTGTTGCTCTAAAGTCATACTTCACCTCTTCATCTCTTTTATCTGCAACAAGCCGTTCAAAATGCTCAAAAAAAGTAAGCATGTCATATTTGATATTAATGTAACTCTTGAGTTCGTTGTTCATGCTTTCACTTCTTTGGGTACTGCTCATGTGGGCAGAAAATGTATTTCGGCCATACACTAGTGCCCACTGCTCCCTTTTCTCAAATAATCTTTGGAGCCATGGATTGTCATGTAGTCCATATTTATCAAGCATTCTATTCCATGCAATTATAAATTCATCTTCCTCCTCAATATCATAGATACAATGTTGAAAATCAACATTAAACTTTTTATAATCTGGAACAACTCCAACAAGGTGCTTGCAAGCGTTTTGATTCATATGCCATACACAAAGTTTATGATGAGTCAGAGGCAAGACTAGACTGATTGCCTTGGCCATTGCTGCATCTTCGTCAGTTAAAATTGTCTGTGGATGTTTTCCGGACATAACTTTTAGAAAAGTTCTAAAAAGCCAACCAAAACTTTCAGATGTTTCATCATAGAGAAGTGCTGCACCAAATACCATTGTTTTCTTATGATTATTCACCCCAACATTCAAACCAAATGGACGCCCATCATCTAGTTTCCTATATGTGGTGTCAAAGCATATAACATCACCAAATATTGCATAGTCTGAGACCATTTTGGAGTCAGCCCAAAAGATATTAGTTATCAAATCATCCTCATCGATCTGAATTGAATAGTAAAATTTTACATCTTCAGACACCTTCTTCTCCATGTATTCTAGGACCCCCCCTGTGTCACCTTGCTTTACTTTTAATGTTCTCTTCGAGTACAACCGATTTTTCATATCTACGCGTGTAAAGCCGAGATTTCCAATTCCACATGCTTCTTTGGCCATAAGATCGATAGTTGCTTTGTTTGAAATGCCCACAGACTTTGCAACCTCGGCATTTGCTAATTGTGCATCAGTTACTTTCCTGTGTGATCTCAAGTATTGGGCCATGTCTCCGGGAGCAAGTATGTGGTTATGTGTTGCTTCAAATTCATACACATAATACAGTCCATTTTTTAGACTTATCTTCATACGTGCACCAAAACCACACCGTGTTTGAGGCCTACTATAAGAGAATGTATCCTCTCTTTTATCTTCACCACGGGTTCCTGGTAGTTCATGTATTGTCTAAGTGCATCCAAAATATGATTATAAAATGAACAGATTACACGCAAGATTACAAGCAGTGTATACCTTGGCGAGAACATAAAAAAGTTCGATGTTGTATTGTGTCGGTGTTCTTTACTTTATGGTGACTCCCTCTTCGGGTGCTAAAACCAATAGTTTCTGCATACTTGTTGTAAAACAAATAAGCTTCTTGTTCAGATAAAAATTCCATGCCAACTTTTGGTACTCTCTGATCAATACCATCTGTTGTATTTCTTGGGGCAGTTTCATGCACATCCTACATGAGATAAGTATTGACTGTAGTTAATATACATATTTTTGACAATCAAATCTTTTTTCATTGCAGGATTGAAAGTAAACGATCGGTTAAAAAAGAAAGAATTGGAAGAATAATCCGAAATGATGAAGACTGCGAGTGTGATTTCTTACCATCGGTGCTTGTGATTCGTCATCATTGTTATGGTTCCCAGCAACAATCCTTGAAGAAGCCATCAAGGGACAAGGGAGAATTCGCCCGTCCTCTGATTGATAGAGGTCTTCAGCAATCCTTAAAGAAGCCATCAAGGGACAAGGGAGAATTCGTCCGTCCTCTGGTTGATAGAGGTCTTCAATCAATTTGCATTTCCTATACCTGCCTCTGCTTCTCACTGGTTACGTAACCTGTAGGTAGAAAGATGAGATGAGATTTGTTTATGTGCATCTAAAAGAATCTTTGGCGCGCAAACATCTGTTTCTCTTGTTATTGTTTGGCGCGAACGTCTGTTTCTCTTGTTATTGTTTGGCGCGAACGAGAAAGTTTCCCTCCCTCCTATATTTTATTCGATGCTGATTCTATGCCGAGGATTACGTATCGTATTTCTCTCTTTTTTTGGTTGTGATAAATAACGCTTGGGGAGAAAAACAGGGGAACGCCCAGATACACGCCACGTAACCGGGGAGCACCGATGGGAGCAAGCCGTGGGAGCAGGCAAGCCCCGTCCCCCAGATACATGCCACGTAACCGGGGAGCACCGATGGGAGCAAGCCGTGGGAGCAGGCAAGCCCCGTCCAGATCAAAGCCTTCCATCGCCTTCTGCCATCCACAGATATTTGCCATGTCACCAATCCGTGGCAAACATTTATCAACCAATAAAAAACACGGTCTTTCCCGTGTGTGATGAGGCTAGACACACAGCAAAGTCAGTCTTTGTCGTGTCTATTATTCGTACATACGGCAAAGTCTGTCTGACATAACGGCTCCGTGAAGGGGAGCGGTAATGTATATGGTTTGCCGTGGATGATTCTTTGCCATGTGTATTACTAAAACTTTGCCGTACGTATATCTTTGCCGTGTGCTTTTCTTTGCCATGTGTTTTTTTCAGAATATAGTGTACTCAATCTTTGCCGAGTTTCTTTTCAAGTAATACTTGGCCGTGTTCCCCGCGGCTTGACTCACGGCAAAGGATCGAAAACACGGCAATGACGATTTTTCCCTAGTGTTGTACGGTATTCGAATGATGCACTGCTTTCTGCAAAGGGAGCCTACCAAGGCGCAACTACTTTCAGGAGACGGAACTCGCCGATTCTGCAGAGACGGTGGCTAGAATAATCAGGATGTAGGATTGGAAAAGTCCAAAAGATACCACTACCGGATTATATGCCGCTGAACGTGCAAAGAACCTCTATGCATGTTGCCACTTTCCCCAGTGCAATGAAGCTTGTATCGGCACTTCTTGACGATGATAGCAGACCAAAAAGAGGGAACCCGCTGGCTGATGGTTACAGATGATGAACAAGAAGAAAGAAAAGATCCATTTCTGAATACGGCAGATAGCCAAGAGCAAGAACGAGGTGTAGCTGAGGCTAGCCCTAGTGGGAGTATCATAAGGAGTATCATGCATGCCACCTTGACAAAAATCTGACGTGGCACCACAATTAATGAAGAGAGAGGTGTTAGTAGTATCATAATATGATACCGTATCATAGCTCGTGAAACTAGGTAATTTAATGCCCAATACATCTCATACACACAATTGTATTGAGATTGTAGAAAAAATTAAATACAATGATACTATGATACTACTAGATGATACTAACCACTAAAGATTATCATACGCTAGTATCATATGCATGATTAATATGATACTCCCACTATGACCAGCCTAATAATCAAGACACTGATAATAACCTGTTGGAAACACAAACAAGGTCGACCCAGCAGCCGTCAACAGACCATTATATGCTCAGATGCTGGAAACGGACTCTAGAATTAGTTTCAACTCTCAAGGAGCAGCCGTTAACAGACCATGATATTCTCCCGGCACTGGCCTTGACAATTTTTGAAAATCTAGCGGATTGTGATCAGGAAAACTGTGTGGAAATCAGCAACACACCTAACCTGATCCCGAAGATCATACTATTCACGAGATACTAGACGTGAAATGAACACTGTGAATACCGAGGCACAACAGAAGATCATGTTGAAGTCGTCACTGGAAGTGCTGCAAAGGCTCACATGCATTGATGGAGAAATCGGCATAACGTTGCGGTACAAGATATCAAAACATCCCTTCCTAGTCAGAAACCTGGCATAGATCTTGGGGGAAAACAGGAATAACCAGGAACAGAAAAAGGTTGCCTGCGGGAACTCTCAGAAACATTGCTGTTGATGGAAAAACAAGGCAGGAGGACATTGGCCGCATCCAACTGACCCTCACCAGGCTGATGCAGGCATTTCTCAATGCAGAAGGAACCATGAGTACCAACTTGGATCACTTGTTACGGAAGGTCGCTGGGCAAGCACTGCCAATGCTCACAATGGAGAGTGTCAACAACTGCTTGGTTTTGTTGAAGGATCCACAGTTTATTAGTAATCTCAAAAATATGATCCTGATCAATGATACGAAGTACATATATGTGGCAGCAAGCCTGTTGCGTAATCTATGCCTACATGCGACATGAGCTCACAGAGTCGGACCTGAAAGAATTATCGCATACCCTACGAGAGGTGAGGCCTGTTAATTAACATTTGCACTCGTTCTTGTGAGTAAGTTTCCGGTGGAAGTTTAACCTGATATTTGGTACTTCTGAACACAATTATTTATCACACAACTTTTATAAGTCTAGCTGACTGTACAGTATATAACTGTTACTAATTATGATACATTTCACTGCAGGTGTTGGAAAGAATAATTGATGCGGAAGGGGCAGAACTAGAGATCCTCATTGGCCTTGGTTCACAGATTTGTAAAGTCATTCCCGAAGACTTCACCGGAGAGCTAGAAAATGGTCAGATCAAACGAAGATTTGTGAAGAGGCTTATCGACGTGTTGAATGCAAATACAGAACCTAGTGCTCATTGTCTAGGGATCAGAAGGGTGATACTTGAGCAAGTAATTAACATGGAAGAGTGCAATTATCGCTACGCACACTGTTTCAACGAGTTCAGGATGACAGAGGCCCTATCAATGGTAGAACAAACACTGTCAAAAACTGAGAACTACAGGCTCTTCTTGGGTGATGCAGGTTTGATGGAGTACAGCACGCCTATATCTGCTCTTTTGGGGAAGGCAAAAGAACTTTCATCCATACATGGTCGTAGGACTCCTAAAGACATTCACCTCATTTCGTAAGTGGGTTGACCTTAGTTATGCATAGTCATATGGTTCTGTGTGTAGTTATTTCTTCTTTGCTACTTCCTATGTTCCAAAATAATTGAAATTCTAGCTTGACCAAGTTTATAGAAAAATAAATAAACGTCTAGAACACCAATTTAGTTTTTTAGATTCATACCATATAGATTTGATATAGTACTTGTTGAATAATTAGGCACAATTTTCATGATTAAATTCAGAATATTAAACATGACAGAACCAGCTACTAACACATGTAACTCAAACATACTAGATATACTAAACAACAAGATGAACGGAAACAAGTAGCACCTAAACATGTACTCGTATAACATGATAAATAATCGGACAGCATCACGTCGCACGTACCGTTCGCTTGCAGGTGAAGTCGTCGTAGTAACTTTGGAGAAGATTGATCGAAGGAGACGACGGCGAAGACGGCGATAGGCAGCACCGCCTGACTTGGATGAAAGATGACCCGTGATGCAGAACTCGAGCAGTCGCGCAGAGCGCTTTTCAAAAACTTTATTCGCTGTAGCATCCCATCTGTCTAACATCTGTAATGCTACATGGTCTAATAATAAAATACTACCTTCCTATATATAATTGTTGCATCATAATTATATCATGCTCATGTCATCATGCCATGTTGCATTTGAGCATTATATAAAACATTTTTTCATTTGATTTTTGTGTCATGTGCATTTATCAATTGTATTTGGTTCTTAATAAAATATATTTGCTTCTTGATGAATTTCTCATGCCCAAGTTGAGTTGGGGGCATCTCTCTTTTAACTCCACCACCTTTCTTTGTCACCACCCCGTAATTCCACCATCCAAACTATATGTGGGCTTTTACACTTCTTTTGGCTCTTGTCTAGCTATATTTACTATATTTAAGATGGATCCACTTCTACTTCAACATACTCCCAGATATGCATCATGTTGTTTTCACAATATTAATATGTGGAGAGCCACATGGCTACCTTTGCATGCTATGTGAGTGGAACCCCTTGTCAAGCTTCCATATGGGTTTTTTTTTAATGTATGATGTTAAAATATTTTGAGGCTATTATGCATCTAGTGGGACATACACACTAGCATGTCCAAATTATATTCAAATATGAGCATATTCCATCTACTCCACATGAGACACCAACCTACTCTTTTGGCTTGGCCTTAATTCCATATTTTGGGAATGCATGTGTTGATAAATGCTCATGGTTATTTACAATTGCTTTCACAATAATAAACATGGCATTTACTATTCATGCATGGGCCATGCAAGATCACCACCATCTTCTTTTTTTGGGTTTTTCTTGGATTTTTGAGTGGAGCTTGGTTCCTTTGAAATCAATTCAAGCTTGCTTAATTTTGAGTCCAACCATCTTAGGGCACATCCTCTCTTGGTTTTGTTAAGCATCATGGCATGCTTATATTACATGTGGCATATGCCTCTTTTCCCTCTTAACCAAAATCCCTTTCTCTCTTACCCCAAAACCCTACTCCTACCTCACATCCTCCACCCTCAACACCCCCCATGCATGAGAACACCCTAACCTAAACCCTAGCCGAGCCCCTCCCCTCTCCTTCCCCTCTCCAACTTGCTGCCCAAGGCCCCACCCGAGCCACCCCTGCATCGTCCCCTCTGGCCTAGCTGCAGCCTCTCCCCAGGCCTCCCGACCCGTGCCTACCGCGTGAGAGGAGGAAAGGTGGCCACCCCCACTTTTTCCACCCCGAGCCACCCCATGTGCCCTCCCTCTTCCCCTCGGCCTTATCTACCCCCTCTCGTGCCTGGCGTCGTCCCCAGATCCCCAGGGCCCTGCCCATCCCCACCAAGATCCCCACCTACCCTGCTACCCCTCTCTCCCATCTCTGACAACCCCATCGTCGGCATCTACCCCGCCCACACCATGGCAGAAGGAGGGCGCGGCGTCTAGGTGTTGGGGAAGAACCAATGGAGCTCCTGCTGCCTGCTGTTGCCCGGAGACGAGGAGGAGGCGGCCCTGTACCTGCTACCGATCGCCGACCCAAGGAAACCCTAGCCTGCAGATCACCAGCAACGCCGCTGATCCCCTGCGCTCCAGGCTGAACCACCACCACCAACCCACTCCCGGTGAGCCGATGCACCCCCCTGACATCCTCCCTCTGTTCTTCGCTTCCTGTATGTGCCAATCGATTCGTCGAGCAACCTCTGTGCACGTTTGCTTGTAGTCGTTTTCCCACGTAGCGTCGCAGAACCTTATCCTCGCCACGCAGCAGATCCTAGCATCAAGCCCAGCTAGCCGCAACGGTAGCCGCCGCCGTGCCACGCTCTGTTCCGTCAGTTTCGTCAGAGAACACCGGCGTGAAGAAAAACAGTACCTGGGGGCTGTTTTCCAGATAACCCCTGGCTTTTTGTTTCACGCAACCCGCGCTCCACACGACCCCACATGTCATCCGCGGTGAAACTTTTATAGAAAGGCACCGCGGGTTTCGCAGCCTCATCCGCAGTCCCCATCTGCGCCGCGTGTCACCCGCCGCTTCGCTCGCTGGCGCGTGGGCCCGTTTGAGGCACGGGCCCCCTTGTCAGCTGCGGTGGCTCGTTTCGGTCGCGGTAGAAAAAGCCTGCCGCGCGTTGGTTTCCGCTAGCTCAGCGTGGCCCCGCCCATCAGCGTCTGTGGCTAAGTCTGCCTGTGTGCAAATAGTCCCTGTTTCCTTTTCTGTTTAAACAAAATAATTCCAGAAATGTTTAATATGTTTTTAAATCCAGTTTTTAATAACTTTTAATTGGTAATCCCAAATTTGACAAATGATATATGTTTTTGAATCAGAAAAATATGAGGATTTCAAATATGCCATCCAAAATAACGTTTGACTAATTTAAATTTTCGAAATTGTTTAATCGCAATAAAAATGCATTTTTCTCCTTTAATTAATAACTTTAATTCTACAACTCCAAATTTGACAAATAATATGTCTAAATCGATCAGCGTGACGAGCCCGTTCTAACTACGCATTCCATGATATGAATTAAAGCATGCATCATGTAAATATTAATCATACAGCTTTGTCTATGGGAGCAAAACCTGACTAAAAACCTAATAAAATGCTTTATTCTTGTACCACACACCTCACCCATGCCATGCTTTGCAATGCCATGTAAATTGTGCATCATTCATCATGGCATGCTTGGTTGCTTGTCGCATTTTATTCCTATGCTTGCGCACTTTATTTATATTGGCCCTTGTTTGTTTGGTTCTTTTCGAATAGACGCCGAGCAGGGGAATTATCAGGAATCCTAGGAGTACTACCCAGATCCATCTCTCGCTTCAACTGAGCTGCCAGGCAAGCACTACCACATGCTTGCATACATATAGTACCTATTGCTTCTATCTTATTCTTGCATCATGGAGTCGCGATTGCATTAAACTAAATCACAAGTATTGCATGGCCTTTACTTTTAAACCCCACCGAAGCTTGTTCCTCCATCCTATGAACCATTGCTACAGGAGTTGCTTGAGCCTTGCGAGTCGTAGAATTGCATGTGTAGGGTTTGTTAGTGTCTGATGGTTAACGAGGTACCTAAACAACTTAACCTGAGTAGTAATGGGATAACTAATGAAAGAGGCACCGGTGAGCAATATCTATTATTTGGTTTTTCCTGCTCACTTGTGTCCCGTAGGACCCCGAGTACTTGATAACAGTTCCTTGACTATCGCACTATCCGCATATGGGACCATGAATCCCCTTAGCTAGAGCTCGATTCATTTCTTATTTCTTGGGGCCACAAAGTAGTTTGGGGCTTTATTACTATCCTATACTTATGCCATGCTTTACTGCTTTATTTAAGATTGTGCGTGGAGCACCTGTACTGTTTTGGATCGTGACACGTTTTTGCTGTATCGACAAGCCCAGACACACTTTCAGGTTCCCAGTCGTTTACCGCCGTCCACACAAACCCTGGGTCCGTCGCGGAGCCGGCTAACTTCGTCGCGGGTAGCTTAGTGGGGTGGCCCCCTGAAATATTTTATGAATCCTGTGATTGCTTGTCGTGAAGGCCTCGTTGGATTTTGATTTGGTTTTTCTGAGGTTGATCGTGTGTGTGTTGCTATTTGTGCACCCCTGTAGGGTAAATCTTTTTGAAAGCCGTGTCCGCGGTTATGGACGACTTAGAGCACAGTTTCTCGATCATAGACAAGCATAACTAAAGTACCGCTTTTACTTTGACTAAATATCTGACTAGTAATTAGTGCAATACTCATAGAATGGTTAATAAAACTGCCAACGGATGGGTTGTTCGTCCGCCTTCTTGTCGGTAAGCGAGAGGGAGGATGGATATGTTACTTGATACTGTTATAGTTGTTGATATTAATTAACGGGCATCCGTCTATCATTGGTTAGGCGGATGGTTAGCGAGTTTCTATAGAATTTTTACATGATATATTTTGCTGCAATTGCGTCACCCCAGGTAGATGTCCCCTTTAGAGGCATAAAGACTTGCTGAGTACCCCTAGGGTCTCACACGATAAATTGTTTAATTCAGATGAACATGTATATTCGCAAGATGGATACTGGGTGGAGGAGACAGATGATGTTGGCAACGATCACTCGGTGTAGAGATTTCGGGGATGGGGATCCATGAGATCTATGGGCGGGATGTGCTTATTTATGTGGCATCTTATGCCGATTTGCTTCTTATCCGTACTCGGATCTTGTTTCTCGCTTCCGCTTGCTACTCTGTTGATTGATGTATGAGGAGCTATCCTACACTATTATCTCTATCTAGGATATTTGGATCTTACCGTATGGCGTTGTAATATTTTTATTTCTTTTAGATGGTATGGCTCTGAGAACTATTGTAAGGTAGCTTGCATACATACTCACTTGTGTATGTATTTGATCTCTTCGCCTGTTGCCTACACCGCTCGCTCTTGTCCCGATGTTCTTGGAAGTGGTTAGGGCGGTCGACGGGCCTACACGTGGGTGGCCCTAGGCCCTCGCTGTAAACCCTTAACCACTTTTGGGTTCATCCAGGCTTGAACTTAGAGCGTAGGGTCCGAGGTTGTTACAATTGGTATCAGAGCCATTCCGCCCTTCAGGGTCTCAGCCAAAATGGTCGTTGTCGGTCTAGCAAATATTTTGGTAGCTATGTATACTAGGGAAAAACAAAACGCGAGAGTAGGACTGCTTCCATTTTTCTTCTTACCCACCCACCCACCCTTTTCTGGTAAGGAAGTGTAACGTTTTCAATCCTCTTCTAAAAATTCAAACTAGGATTCACGTGTTCTGGGTTTTGTAGTACCATAGGTTGTGTGAGTGTGTGTGTGTGTGGGTAATTCCTTGTCTATCTGTTGCATCCAACTTGTTGTCGCTATCTGCCTTTTGGTTATCAACTGTTGGTACATTCCATACCGACAGGCTTTTCTAAACCGACGCGATCTATCTGATTCGTTGTAAACCGACGCGATATGTCTTACTCTTTGTTATCCGACGCTATCTTGTTAGGGGTGTTTGTTTTCCATAGTTGCTAATCTTTAGGTTCATCTTCAGAAGGAAGAGAGTCGGGATATGTGTTTTACTTATTCATGTGCGGAGTAATGCTTTGAGTGCGGGATGGAGTCGCGACCATACCACTACTTTTACCATTCGCTCTTGTATATTGAATTGGTAGAGTTACTAATCTTGATTTGTTAAGTGGTTTTGCGCATATAGTGGAATTTTAATGCCGAAATTTGCGGAAATTTTTTCTTTGATAGCTTTGTGTACCACACTCCTTGTTTAGTCGTGTGCGATATGCTTACTATCTTCTAGGTGCTTTGAACTTTGTTGATATTTTAATATCACCTCAGCAAATTGTATCCTTTAATATTGGTTAATTCCATTTTGGTACTATTTTGGATTATTATTATTTCCATTATGGTACTGACTTGAGTTTTATATCAATCACAGGATGGCACCACCACGCCACACTGAGGATGACATACCACCTGAATTGGGGGCTGTGTTGGCAAGTATTGCTAATGCCTTGGGAACAATGCAACAGAACTAGCAATGTTTTGAAGAAAGTGTCAGGAGGAATGAGTTTGCCCCGCTACCTCCACCTCCCAAGCGAGGAGACATCAAGGGTTTTCTGAAGTTTAACCCGCGCCAATTTGAGGTGTCTGATCAGCCACTAGATGCTGATGATTAGCTTCGTGAGATGTCAAGGTTGCTGATGACTGCTGATGTTCCTGAACAAGAATGGGTAAAATGCTCCACTCACCTTCTGAAAGGAGACGCAGCTCTATGGTGGGAGAATTACCTGAAGGCAAACCACTCTGGTTTTCAGCCTACTTGGGAGCAGTTCGCTGGGGCTTTCAAAGAGCAATACCTATCAGAAATTGTCATGGAAAGGATGAAGGAGGTGTTTCTCAACCTCAAGCAGGGCAATGACAATGTCGACACCTATATCAGAAACTTCATGAATCTTTCTCGGTATGGTGGCGATGAGATCTCTGATGACAAGAAGAAACAAAAGAGGTTCAGGCAAGGGCTCAATGCATCTATCAAATATGCAATCACTCATGCAAGGCTGGGGTCTTTTCTAGAACTCCAACATACAGCTCTATAGGAAGAAGCCAGTAGGCAAGTGTTCGAGGAGTCCAAGAAACACAGTCGTGACGCAGCAAGCTCTTCAGCTATGACAACTCCTTCTAAGCGCCGCGTGTGGGTTCCTAATACCGCACCGCCGCTCCCGGCTCCACCAAGACCTCCAAGCTATGCAGCAAGGCCACCAAACTCCTTCAACGTTGCTCCTAGGGGCTACAACCACAACTACCCTAGAGCGCCTGGCGGAATCCCTGGCTACGCTACTCCACATCCACCTGGTGCTTGTTACACTTGTGGGAACGCTGGGCATCAACACTGGAGTTGTCCCATGAACAACAAAGCTCTTCCTCCACCACCTCCAAGACCTGCAGCAAGTCCTTCTATGGTTCGTGCACCTCCACCTCGGGCTCTCAACATCAACACCAAGCCCGGGTCCACTGTTGCTCGTGCCAACTGTGTCAACGTCGCTCAAGCTGAACATGCAACTGGAGTTGTGATGGGTACGCTTCCCGTTAACTCAGTCCCTGCACGAGTTTTGTTTGATTCTGGTGCATCACATTCTTTTGTTTCTCACAAGTTTGCACATGAGCATGATCTCTCTATGGGTCCTCTATTGCATTGTCTCGTGGTACAATCTCCTGGATCAAACATGAGGGCTTTTCATATCAGCCATGGCAATCAAATTGAGATTGGTGGCTCTTCGTTCCCGGCTTCCTTAATTATTCTGGGCAATTCTGACATTGATGTTATCTTGGGCATGGATTGGTTAGCAACAAATGCAGCTGTGATTGATTGTGCTGAACGCGGTTTCTCTGAAAATTCCTGAAGGCCATATAGTCTATTATCCAAGTCTGACTCCTGCAATTCAGCTCTTCTCTTTGTCTGCTCTGAATGATGATGCTATGGATGCTATTCAGAGTGTTTCGGTGGTTCGTGTGTTCCCAGATGTTTTTCCTAAAGAGTTACCAGGTATGCCTCCTGACCGAGAGGTCGAGTTTGTGATTGAGCTTGAACCTGGTACCGCTCCTATCTCCAAGTAGCCTTATAAAATGGGTCCTGCTGAGTTGGCCGAACTCAAACGTCAGCTTGATGAACAAGAGAAGTTGGGTTTCATTCAGCATAGCACTTCCTCTTGGGGCAGCCCAACAATCTTTCTGAAGAAGCGAGACCGCACCGATAGACTTTGTGTTGACTATCAGGCTCTCAATGCTAAAACCATCAAGAACAAATATCCCCTTCCGCGGATTAATGATCTCTTCGATCAGCTAGCTGGAGCTGTGGTATTCTCTAAGCTTGACTTGAGAAGTGGATATCATCAAATCAAGATTTGCAAGGAAGATGTTCCTAAAACAGCTTTCACCACCCGCTATGGCCTGTACGAGTACACAGTCATGTCCTTCGGTCTCACCAACGCACCTGCCACCTTCTCGAGGCTTATGAACTCGGTTTTCATGGAGTATCTTGATAAGTTTGTCGTGGTCTATCTGGATGACATTCTAGTCTATTCTAAGTCAAAGGAAGAACATGAAGAACACCTTCAGTGTGTCCTAAACAAGCTTCGTGAGAATCGCCTTTATGCAAAGTTCTCAAAGTGTGAGTTCTGGCTACCACAAGTCACCTATCTTGGTCATGTCATCTCTGCTAAGGGCATTGCCGTCAACCCAGAAACTGTTCGGACAATTGTCGAGTGGCTTCCACCCAAAATGTCAAAGAAGTCTGGAGTTTCCTTGGTTTGGCTAGTTATTGCCATCGCTTCGTTCAGAACTTCTCGAAGATTGCGAAGCCTCTTACCGATCTCCTCAAGAAAGGCAAGAAATACATTTGGTCTCCTGCATGTCAAGCTAGCTCTGAGACACTCAAAGAGAAGCTCACTTCCACACCAGTATTGATTCCTCCAGATACATCAAAGCCTTTCCAGATCTTTTGTGACGCCTCTTTGCAAGGATTGGGTGCGGTCCTCATGCAAGAAAAGCAAGTCGTTGCTTATGCTTCCCGTCAGTTGAAAACTCATGAGCTCAACTATCCAACACATGATCTTGAACTTGCAGCGGTTGTCTTCGCTCTAAAAGTATGGAGGCACTACTTGCTTGGAAACCGTCGTGAGATCTTTTCTAACCACAAAAGCCTGAAGTATATCTTCACTCAGCCGGACCTCAACCTTCGCCAAAGGAGATGGATTGAAACCATCAACGACTTTGATCTTTCGATCAACTGCACTCCGGGCAAAGCAAATTTGATGGCTGATGCCCTCAGTCGTAAGGCATATGTGAACAACCTCATGGTGGAAGAACAACAACCTCTCTTGTGCGAGGAATTCCGTTGACTCAACCTCGAGCTTGTACCTCAGGGCTATCTTCATAACTTGATAGCTACCCCTCTCTTGGAAGAAAAAGTTCGCTCCATTCAACTTGGTGATCCTTACACTAAAAACATCATCTCCAAGATTCAGCTTCCGAAGTATGAACCTTTCCACCTTGACGACCAAGGCACTCTATTCTTTAAGCATCAGATGTTTGTTCCGAAGTATCTGGGTTTGAGAGAGCAAGTTCTCAAAGAAGCTCATGATTCTGTTCTTTCTATCCACCCTGGCAGCACTAAGATGTACATGGACCTGAAACCACAATATTGGTGGCCTGGATTGAAACGATATTGTGCCAAGTATGTCTCCGAGTGTGATGTCTGCCGTAGAGTGAAAGCTGTTCATCAAAAACCTTCTGGTCTTCTACAGCCATTGAAGCCTCCGGAATGGAAATGGGAGAAAGTAGAGATGGACTTCATAACTGGGTTTCCAAGGTCGCAGAAAGGCAACAATGCAATCTTTGTTGTCATCGACAGGCTTTCTAAAGTGGCTCACTTCTTTCCAGTCAAGGAAATAATTTCTGGTAGTCAGATGGCCGAGCTCTACATCAACAGATTTTTCTCTTTGTATGGGGTTCCTCTCGTAATTAGCTCAGACCGTGGGAGTATCTTTACCTCCAAGTACTAGGAGAGTTTCCAACAAGGCTTCGGAACAAAGTTGAACTTCAGCACAGCTTACCACCCTCAGTCACAAGGGCAAGTTGAAAGAATCAATCAGATTCTAGAAGATATGCTCCGTGCTTGCGTCATCTCTTTCGGCATGAAGTGGGAAGAATGCCTTCCTTATGTTGAGTTCTCTTACAACAATAGCTATCAGAAGAGTCTCCAGATGGCACCCTTTGAGGTCCTCTATGGGCGCAAATGCTGAACTCCGATTGGTTGGTCAGGGGCAGGTGAAAGAAAATTCTTCGGCCCCGACATTGTCACTCAAGTAGAAGAGAAGGTTCTTATCATTCTTGAGAACCTGAAGGTTGCTCAAAGTCGACAGAAGAGCAACTATGACAGAAAGCACACGGACATGGAGTATGTCCCTGGTGATCTCGTTTACCTTCGTGTCACTCCCATGAGAGGCACGCATCGGTTTGGTATCAAAGGGAAGCTGGCTCCTAGATACATCGGTCCTTTCAAAGTTCGTGGAAGAAGAGGAGAAGTCGCTTATGCTCTTGAGCTCCCTGAAAAACTCAAGGTTCATGATGTTTTCCATATCTCTCAACTCAAGAAGTGCTTCAAGGATCCCGGCAGGACCGTGGACCATGAGCTCATCAATCTCCAAGAAGACCTGTCTTATCAAGAACACCCCACAAAAATCCTAGAAGTCGCAGAAAGAAAGACTCGCAACAAGTCTATCAAGTTCTGCAAGGTGCAGTGGTCGCACCATTCCGTTGATGAAGCCACTTGGGAACGCGAGGATGAGCTCCGTGCCAAGTACCCTACCCTCTTCGTGTCTTTTTCTTCTTCCTAGAATCTCGGGGCGAGATTCCTGTTTAGTGGGGGAGAGTTGTAGCATCCCATCTGTCTAACATCTGTAATGCTACATGGTCTAATAATAAAATGCTACCTTCCTACATATAATTGTTGCATCATAATTATATCATGCTCATGTCATCATGCCACATTGCATTTGAGCATCATATAAAACCCTTTTTCATTTGGTTTTTGTCTCATGTGCATTTATCAATTGTATTTGGTTCTTAATAAAATGTATTTGCTTCTTGATGAATTTCTCATGCCCAAGTTGAGTTGGTGGCATCTCTCTTTTAACTCCACCACCTTTCTTTATCACCACCCCATAATTCCACCATCCAAACTATATGTGGGCTTTTGCACTTCTTTTGGCTCTTGTCTAGCTCACATATATTTAAGATGGATCCACTTCTACTTCAACATACTCCCAGATATGCATCATGTTGTTTTCACAATATTGATATGTGGAGAGCCACATGGCTACCTTTGCATGCTATGTGAGTGGAACCCCTTGCCAAGCTTCAATGCCATGCTTTGCTATGCCATGTAAATTGTGCATCATTCATCATGGCATGCTTGGTTGCTTGTCGCATTTTATTCCTATGCTTGCGCACTTTATTTATATTGGCCCTTGTTTGTTTGGTTCTTTTCGAATAGACGCCGAGCAGGGGAATTATCAGGAATCCCAGGAGTACTACCCAGATCCATCTCTCGCTTCAACTGAGCTGCCAGGCAAGCACTACCACATGCTTGCATACATATAGTACCTATTGCTTCTATCTTATTCTTGCATCATGGCTGCATTAAACTAAATCACAAGTATTGCATGGCCTTTACTTTTAAACCCCACCGAAGCTTGTTCCTCCATCCTATGAACCATTGCTACAGGAGTTGCTTGAGCCTTGCGAGTCGTAGAATTGCATGTGTAGGGTTTGTTAGTGTCTGATGGTTAACGAGGTACCTAAACAACTTAACCTGAGTAGTAATGGGATAACTAATGAAAGAGGCACCGGTGAGCAATATCTGTTATTTGGTTTTTCCTGCTCACTTGTGTCCCGTAGGACCCCGAGGACTTGATACCTGTTCCTTGACTATCGCACTATCTGCATATGGGACCATGAATCCCCTTAGCTAGAGCTCGATTCATTTCTTATTTCTTGGGGCCACAAAGTAGTTTGGGGCTTTATTACTATCATGTACTTATGCCATGCTTTACTGCTTTATTTAAGATTGTGCGTGGAGCACCTGTACTGTTTTGGATCGTGACACGTTTTCGCTGTATCGACAAGCCCAGTCACACTTTCAGGTTCCCAGTCGTTTACCGCCGTCCACACAAACCCTGGGTCCGTCGCGGAGCCGGCCAACTTCGTCGCGGGTAGCTTAGTGGGGTGGCCCCCTGAAATATTTTATGAATCCTGTGATTGCTTGTCGTGAGGGCCTCGTTGGGTTTTGATTTAGTTTTTCCGAGGTTGATCGTGTGTGTTTTGCTATTTGTGCACCCCTGCAGGGTAAATCTTTATGAAAGCCGTGTCCGCAGTTATGGACGACTTGGAGCACATTTTCTCAATCATAGACAAGCATAACTAAAGTATCGCTTTTACTTTGACTAAATATCTGACTAGTAATTAGTGCAATACTCATGGAATGGTTAATAAAACTGCCAATGGATGGGTTGTTCGTCCGCCTTCTCGTCGGTAAGCGAGAGGGAGGATGGATATGTTACTTGATACTGTTATAACTATTGATATTAATTAACGGATATCCGTCTATCATTGGTTAGGCGGATGGTTAGCGAGTTTCTATAGAATTGTTAGATGATATCTTTTGCTACAATTGCGTCACCCCAGGTATATGTCCCCTTTAGAGGCATAAAGACTTGCTGAGTACCCCTAGGGTCTCACACGATAAATTGTTTGATTCAGATGAACAGGTATATTCGCAAGATGGATACTGGGTGGAGGAGACAGATGATGTTGGCAACGATTACTCGGTGTAGAGATTCCGGGGATGGGGATCTGTGAGATCTATGGGCGGGATGTGCTTATTTATGTGGCATCTTATGCCGATTTGCTTCTTATCCGTACTCGGATCTTGTTTCCCGCTTCCGCTTGCTACTCTGTTGATTGATGTATGAGGAGCTACCCTACACTATTATCTCTATCTAGGATATTTGGATCTTGTCGTATGGCGTTGCAATATTTCTATTTCTTTTAGATGGTATGGCTCTGAGAACTATTGTAAGGTAGCTTGCATACATACTCACTTGTGTATGTATTTGATCTCTTCGCATGTTGCCTACGCCGCTCGCTCTTGTCCCGATGTTCTTGGAAGTGGTTAGGGCGGTCGACGGGCCTACACGTGGGTGGCCCTGGGCTCCCGCTGTAAATCCTTAACCACTTTTGGGTTCATCCAGGCTTGAACTTAGAGCGTAGGGTCCGAGGTTGTTACATTCGCGCTCTCGTACAGGATCACAAAGGCGAGTGGTTCCGGAGACTTGCTCTCCCGTCCACCGGTGCACGCCGGCAAGCGGGATGGAGTAGACTATGGTGGCGGTGCAAGTAGAGAGGTTGGCAAAACCCTAGAGTGGTTTGGTTGTCATCTGTGGCGGTAGCCGCACATCACTTTATATAGAGCGGCTCAGGAAACCCTAACGGAGGCGAACGTGGGCCGAGTCCACGTAGCACACGCTCGGGTCGGTTACAGTAGCCCACAATCCGGGAACGACCCGAATAGGAAGATTGTTGACACGTCTGTCAAAACCTCAAACGTTTTCCTGAGCAGCAAAAAAAAGCTCGGTTCGGCAAGATTCCCGCAACCCGCGGCGCACGCGCGTCGTGACTGGACGGGCGGTGCGGTGCGTGTGTGCGAGCGGCGGCTTCGTCGAAGGAGGAGCACACGTGTAGTTCTCCACTTCTTACTCACTTTACTAAGTGATGAACCACTCCACCTTATAAGGTGGTATAACTCTCCTCCAACTTTCCATCTGGGACTAAACTTTAGCTCCCACTCCACTCCCATGTGAGCTATCCCAAACATGGGCCTAAACACATGTGAGCTGCCACAAACATGGGCTTTGAGATTTAGGGAAAATCTGAAATCTATGGGCTTATTTTATTTGGCCCATTATTTCTAACAATCCCCCACCATATCTCAAATGCCCATTTGAAGATTTGCCAATCCTCGCCACTTGTTTATATACCAGTGTTACAGCAGAGACTGTTAAGTTGAACTTCCGCGTAGAACCTTGAGCTACGTCTATCAGCAACTTGAACAATGGACGAACCTTGAATTGCAAGTTTGGTGCTTTTAGATTTCACACAAAATCATAACTAGTACCTTGCTGCCAGTAGCCTACCCCGCGAGTGTAGCATATGCGTCATACTACTTGGTCTCTTCATGAATTTACTATAGATCACCCAAATCTCATACATTGCGATGTTTAATAATCAGAACTCGTATAGGTATCTTCTTTCAAGAATGCTCCGTAGGACAGCACCTTTGCTAATCATAGCCAACAGAAACACATTAAAGCATGTTGCCAACCTGCCTTACAGCTTTTGAGAGTTGTGCATCTTCACATATAGAGGGTTGTCTAATACTCTCCTCCGTCACACCACTAGCTTGTTTTTTCCAGGTCCTAATTCACGGGATCTCCGATCACAGAGGTTGGGTTACCACTACTGTGTAACATCCATGGGTCTCAAACCCATCTCTCTCAATACACTTTCTATCACGTTTCATGATAGTCCCTTTGTAAAGGGATCTGTTAGGTTTTTGTCAGTTTGAATATACGTAACAGTAATTACTCCAGAGTTTCTCAATTTCCCGACAGACTTCAAACGTCTCTTGACGTGTCTTGATGACTTTGCGTTATCCTTAGAATTATTCGCTTTGACAATAACAGTTTGATTATCACAATTCAAGAGGATGGCCGGTATAGGTTTCTCAACCACCGGCAAGTCTATCAAGAGTTCACGCAGCCATTCTGACTCTACAATGGTTGTGTCTAAAGCAGCAAGTTTTGCTTCCATAGTCGACCTTGTCAATATGGTTTGTTTGAAAGATCTCCATGATAACGTGCCACCTCCAAAGGTAAATACATACCCGCTAGTGTCGTAGAGTTCATCTACATCCGAGATCCAGTTCGCATCACTATATCCTTCAAGCACCGCTGGATGTCCCGAATAGTGTATCCCATAACTCATTCTACCACATAGATAGCGCATGACCCTTTCAAGTGCACATCAATGCTCAGTACCCGGGTTAGACATGAACCTACTCAACTTGCTCATAGCAAGAGATGTCGGGTCTTGTTGCGCTAGCTAAGTACATGAGTGAGCCAATGATTTGAGAGTATCTCAATTGTTCTTTCGACTCTTTCTTGTTTTTCCATAATGTCACACTGGAATCAGAAGGTGTTGGAGAAGACTTGCCATCAACGAAATCGAAACGGCTCAAGATCTTCTCAACATAGTGTGATTGCGTCAAAGTAATCCCACTCTCGTGCTTAATCAGCTTGATATTCAGAATAACATCAGCTTCTCCCAGATCTTTCATATCAAAGCTCTTTGACCGAAAAGACTTGACTTCATTATCACATTCATGTTTGTACCAAACATAAGGATATCGTCCACGTACAAACATAATATAACACTTTCGCCCCCACCATGGCGATAGTAGACACATTTGTCAGCCTCATTAACGACAAAGCCAACAGAAGTTAATGTTCTGTCAAACTTCTCATGCCATTTCTTAGGTGCTTGCTTCAAGTCATATAAAGATTTTAACAACTTCCACACCTTTCTCTCTTCACCTTTTACCACAAACCAATCAGGCTGATCCATATAGATCTCCTCTTTCAACTCTCCATTAAGGAAAGTTGTCTTAACATCCACTTGATGAACGATAAGACCATAAGAGGCAGCCAGGGAAAGTAGTACTTGAATTGTGGTTAGTCTAGCGACAGGTGAATAGGTGTCAAAGTAATCTTCGCCTTCTCTCTAGGTGTAGCCTTTGCTACAAGCCGTGCCTTGTACTTTTCAATAGTACCATCAGGCCTAAGCTTCTTATTGAAAACCCACTTGCAACCCACAGGCTTACAGTCATGGGGTCGTTCTGATAGTTCCCAAGTTCCATTAGAAAGAATCGAGTCCATCTCATTATGAACAACTTCTTTCCAATCATCTGCATCAGGAGATGCATATGCCTCTGCAATGGATGTGGGAGTATCATCCATAACGTACACAATGAAATCATCTCCAAAGGATTTTGCAACCCTCTGTCTCTTACTCCGTGTAGGAGCTTCATTGTCATCCATCTCTAGGACTTCTTCCTCGTGCGGTTGCTCAAAATTATCACTAGATGCACTAGTTTCAGGAAGTATTTCAGAAGAAATTCTAGCAGTGCTATGCATATATTTCATAGGAAACATATTCTCAAAGAATGTTGCATCACGAGATTCCATTATAGTATCAACATGCATATCAGGAATCTCAGACTTAACCACTAAAAATCTATAGCCTACACTTCGCGGAGCATATCCTAGAAAGATGCAATCCACTATCTTTGGTCCAAGTTTGTGTTTTTTAGGAATTTGTATGTTGACCTTAGCCAAACACCCCCAAGTGCGCAAGTAAGAAAGTGATGGTTTTCTCCTAGCCCACTCCTCGTAAGGGGTTTTATCTTTATTCTTGTTAGGAACTCTATTCAGGACATGACACACTGTCAACAATGCCTCCCCCACCATGCCTTAGATAAACCAGCGGTGTCTAACATGGAATTAACCAAGTCAGTCAGCGTGCGGTTTTTCCTCTCGGCAACCCCGTTTGATTGGGGTGAGTAGGGAGGCATCCTTTCATGCATAATGCCATGTTCCTCACATAATTCATCGAAGATTTTGGGAAAATATGCACCACCACGATCCGACCTAAGACGTTTGATCTTTCTCTCTAGTTGATTTTCAACATCGGCTTTATAAATTTTAAAGTAGTCTAAAGCTTCATCTTTCGTGCGCAACAAATAAACATAGCAGCATCTAGTCGCATCATCAATCAAAGTCATGAAATATCTCTTTTCACCTTTTGTCAACACACCATTCATCTCACAAATATTAGAATGTATGAGCTCCAGAGGTGCCAAGTTTATCTCCCCGGCTGCCTTGTGAGGCTTTCGAGTTTGCTTTGATTGCACACAACTATGGCACTTGGAACCTTTGGCAATAGTGAAATTCGGAATTAAACTCATACTGGACAACTTGGACATCAAACCAAAATTAATATGACATAAATGAGAATGCCAAACACTGGTATCATCATTAACACCGCCACAAATATGGTTTACGGACTTATTACAAAAATCTGAAAGTGAAAAGCAGAACAACCCTCCACACTCATAGCTTTTACCAATAAAGTGTCCATGTCTCGACACAATGACTTTACTAGACTAAAAAAACCTTAAACCCATCTCTGCATAGAAGGGAGTCGCTAACGAGATTCTTGTTCATGGAAGGGACATGATGCACGTTCTTCAGTTGCACGATCTTTTCCGAAGTGAACTTCAGATCCACCGTGTCAACACCACAAACAGAAGCATGTGACCCATTCCCCATTAGGACGGATGAATCCGTTGCGGCCTGATAAGAAGTGAACATAGAGATGTCAACACACACATGAACATTAGCACCCGTATCAATCCACCAACATGGTGATTGAAAAACTGAAAGAACAGTAAATAGATTACCATATCCATCAGCATTGCTAGCAGTCACGACGTTGATAGTCTTCCCCTTTTTCCCTTTACGATCTGCACATGCTGGGCAGTCCTTGGAAAAGTGCCCGAGCTCTCCACAGGTAAAGCAACCTAGCTCGGCCATGTTCGGCTTCTTCTTCTTCTTGAAGGTTGTAGTCTTTTCAGGCTTGTTGAAGGAGGGCTTATAGTTCCCTTTGTTCTTGCTGAAGGTCTTCTTCTGCACCATATTGGCGCTGGACTGACCCTCGCCTCCTTTCTCAGCAGTATCCTTGGCCCGAGCCTTCTCCTCAAAATCAAGAGATGCTATCAGGTTTTCAACCGGTATCTCTTGCCTCTTATGCTTGAGAGTTGTGGCGAAGTTCCTCCATGAAGAAGGCAACTTTGCAATAATGCACCCAACCACAAACTTGTCGGGTAAGATACACTTAAGTATTTCAAGCTCCTTGGAAAAGCACTGTATCTCATGAGCCTGTTCGACTACATAACGGTTGTTAACCATCCTGTAGTCATGGAAACTCTCCATGATATACAGTTCACTGCCAGCATCTGCTACACCGAACTTAGCGTCCAGTGCCTCCTAGAGCTCTTTTGCGTTTTTGAAGTGCATATACATGTCAAACAGCTTGTTATCAAGAACACTCAGAACACATCCCACGAAGGCTAGATTGGCTTCGTTGAACTTATTCTGATCCTGCTCAGATATAGTTCCTTCAGGTAAACCCTCGCTAGCATCGAATATTTTCAGAGCTTGCAGCCACATGGTGGTATTATACTGCCATCTCTTAAAATGCACACCGGTAAACTTTTCCGGCTTCATAGGATTAGCCAGATGTCCCATGTTTAACTCAGGAAATTGCCTATAATAAGGTTTTTGGATTGTTGAATAAATAGGCACAATTTTCATGATTAAATCCAGAATATTAAACATGACAGAACCAGCTACTAACACATGTAACTCGAACATACTAGATGTGCTAAACAACAAGATGAACGGAAACAAGTAGCAGCTAAACATGTACTCGCAGAACATGATGAATCATCGGACAGCAGCACGTCGCACATACCGTTCGCTTGGAGATGAAGTCGCCATAGTAACTTTGGAGAAGATTGATCAAAGGAGACGACAGAGAAGACGACGATAGGCAACACCGCCTGACTTGGATGGAAGACGACCCGTGATGCAGAACTCAAGTAGTCGCGCAGAGCGCTTCCCAAAAACCTTATTTGCCCTCTCCCGTATAGGATCGCAAAGGCAAGTGGTTCCGAAGACCTGCTCTTCCGTCCGCCGGTGCACGCCAACAAGCGGGATGGAGTAGACTACGGTGGCGACGCAAGCAGAGAGGTTGGCAAAACCCTAGATTGGTTTGGTTATCATCTGTGGCGGTAGCCGCGCATCACTTTATATAGAACGGCTCAGGAAACCCTAACGGAGGCAAACGTGGGCCGGGTACACGTAGCGCACGGTCGGGTCGGTTATAGTAGCCCATAATCCGGGAGCGACCCGAATAGGCTTACTGTTGACATGTCTGTCTCGCAACCCGCAGCGCGCGGACGTCGTGACAGGACGGGACGGGCGGTACGGTGCGTGCGTGCGTGCGAGCGGCGTTGTCGGAGGAGGAGCGCGCGTGTAGTTCTCCTCTTCGCACTCACTTTACTAAGTGATGAACCACTCCACCTTATGAGGTGGTGTAACTCTCCTCCAACTTTCTATGTGGGACTAAACTTTAGCTCCCACTTCACTCTCATGTGAGCTGCCCCAAACATGTGCCCAATCACATGTGAGCTGCCACAAACATGGACTTTGAGATTTAGGAAAAATCTAAAATCTATATGGACTTATTTTATTTGGCCCATTATTTTTAACAGTACTCTCCACTTATGCCAAGATGTCCTCGGTTCGATGTAGGCTCTTTGCATTGCACTATGCAGGGAGCTTTGGGTTTGTCCTTTTTATAGATTTGACATAGTAGATATTGACTTATTTTTCTATATGTAAGCGTGTAGTCAAACTTAGAGATGTGTGACATAGAACAAAATTAGAACTTCAGTTAATTTGGAAGGAAGGGAGTACTGCCACTGATAATATGAAGGTGTCAAGTGGGATTCTACCTATATCTCACTTCTAATCTATTTTTAATTTTACAGTGCAAAATTTTGTCCGGAAATATCAAAATGAACTAGAGGTGGGATCCCACTTGACACCTTAGTTTTGCGTTACACATGCAAAAATAGCAGCGCGGTGCGTAGGCAAAGCCGTGCAACAAGGAAGAAAATCTTATGCGACCCGGGTCGTACACGCCCAGGGGCCGGACCAACTCCTACGTGCGACACCTGTTAGACCGAATCTCAAAGCAATGCGTGCTTCGGACGAGGGGTTGTGACCAAGCGTGACCATTTCGCCGTTGGACGAGACAGCGACCGCCATTCTCAAAACCTGGACTGGGTTGTCCGTATCCAGGTTGATCTGTTGAAATTTCCGAGCCAGAGTTGTCTTGTCTCACGGAATCTGATCGACTGAACAGGCAGTGGACAGTCGACGGTGAGGTCTTCGGACCAGAGCGCGAACGCACGGAGAAGACAAGGCGAGAGTTCTTTTCACCGGAACCTGAACAAGTGGACACCGGGTACACCTTAGAAGTAGAGACCAGCCACCGGAGACCTGTGCTCGCGACTCGCGGCGTTGCGATCGACGATGGGAACACTTGTGGCTCTCGGACCACGGTTGACTATCATGGCAGCTTGAATGATTCTCTTTCCTTCACGAAAGTGAAACATAATATCTCTGCAGATCTATTTATCGGACAGAAGGTGCTGCGATTTAAATAATTAGAGCAAAAGCATCCGTGTGCTCTGGTACGTAGCACGTAAGTAGAATGGCGAACGTCGCCGAGCACCGCGTAGAGATGCCGGCGGATTCTACCGCCGGCAAGGCCTTCACCGCCGCGCTGCCGGAGGAGCGGCTGAACCTCTTCCTGCACGTGGTCGCGTGTGTGGAGAGGTTTGGAAACGCGCTTGGCACGCTGGCCTTCACCTGGGCGACCGTCGTCCTGCTCGGCGGCTACCCCACGGTGCTCCGTCCCGACCGTGATTTCCTTTTTGCGACAATCATAATCTTCCTGGAAGCCTTTAGGTACGTACTACATGCAACTACATACCGCACAGTAATAACTTTTCGATTCCTCCGATTAATGTTCTTCGATTTGTATAGATTTCGACGTATCTAACACTAAAACATGCAAATTGATGTTCTTCGATTTGTCTAGTTTTTGATGTATCTAGCATTAAAACATGCTTCGATACGTTCGAATCTAGATAAATCTGAAAACGCTAATTTGGATCGGATGGAATAGTATACTTTCTTTAGGCTGACGAAAAACTAAAACAGAAGGCGGGGAACTTGCTTCGTACTACGACCTACTAGTAACAATCTAACAATTCCCAGCATTAATCAGTCGTTGGATATTGTCATCGGATGGCTCACATTGGGCTGCTCTGATTCCAAAACGTTGCGGCCTGGTGTTACTCATGTTATAATCGGCTAACATGAGTAACACCAAACGTAGTAGGTAAAGAACACACTCAGCTCCTTCACCTCCACATGTACCAGTGATGAGCGATCTATTAGTGCTCGTCTCTTTCCAAAGCTTGAGATGAGCCGGTGTGGACATGAAAGACTAAAATTTTAAAGCACAGAATCAAGTCTATTCAATTAAATCATATCCATCGCCAATCATCATAGTTGGTAGCTAGATAAAGCTAGCTGTGTACATATCCCGTAGGCTAACTCAACGCACCCCTTATGTCGCACCCTAGGGCGACACCGGAGGAAAAACCCTAACCCCCCTCCCCTCGCCGCCGCTGCCATCGGCTCCCTCCACGGAAGCGGCAGGCCTAGCGGCCGAAGACGGCTGGGGTGGTGGTGCGTCAAGGGTGATCGTAGGAGCTGCTGGGGTGGCGAAGGTTGTCCACACGTAGCGTTTAGGAAGGCGACCCTACGTCGGGGTGGAGGTGGTGATCTCCCGCAGCGACAATCTGGTAGTGGTGGTACGTGATCTGGGGGATCTTTAGAAACCCTAGGCCGTTCCATGGTCATTGCCCTTCGGTGGCCGCCGAGAGGTCATGGGGTGGGTTGTGGGGGCCTTTTTGGCATGGGACTAGCGCAAGTCGGAGTGGCGAGGCAGGGCGAGTGGTGTGTCGTCTACAACTGTGCTCCCGCGGTGATGGCGGGCGAGCGGCATCGCGATTGCTTTATCCTCCGCTATTTTGACCAGCGACGTGGGTGCCTGCTGGTTTTTCTTTCATAATGGAGGTGGTCCTAGGGTTCTCGCACCAAGGCAGTGTTCTGCTGGATGACTGCCCTCATTGATGTAGCCGCTGACGAGTTCCGGAAGGCTCCGTCGATCTCCATTGGGTGATTGATGCATGTAGATTGCTAGATCGGATGTGGTTCGGTCGTGTGCACTCCTATTTCAGCCCATGCGACTTCTAGAGGGTGTGGCACGGAGCTTTGTTGTTTGTTGACATTATGGGACATATCGGTGTGTCGATTTTCATGACAAAGACAGTGGTAGAGAATGTCATGGCGACTGAGGTCTGAGGTCTAGCAATGCCGGACCAAGTCTTCGAGGTGATGAGGACTTCGATTGGTCATGGCTTGTAGCAACGACATCGGCAAGTGTGGGTGGCAGCATAGGAGGAGTGCCGAGTCTTATCAATTAGGGATAAACCCCAAGGCCTGACCTTAATAGGTTGTGCTTGGCAATGGCCTTGTTGAAGGAATTGTTTTGAGATTGTGGACTCTCGCTGAGGTGAAATCCTAATATATATAAGCGGACGATGAGGGCTTGAGCACTGTTTCCTTCATGGAGGTGTCACTTTGGAGAATTTGGATTTCAGGTGTTGTCTTGGTGGTGGTTAGTGTTTGGTGGTGGTTAGTGTTGCAGGTACAAGGAATTATTGTAGCGGGTCTTTTTGTTTCTTCTTCTTTGTGGTTTAGGGCTATGAGCATTTGTAATGTCTTTAGGACATTTCGTTGTTGCAGAGGCTATGTGTAATTGATATCTTAACGATATTAATATATTCCCTTGTCGAAAAAACTGGTTATCATTCATTTGAGGCACAAATCATTTGATTGTTGTGTTACATCACACGCTCAGGTGGTTTTGCCCCAAGGTCACCACTAAGGCCCCCAAACACAAACCCTAGTTCCTTCCCACATCCCACCAATCCTCCTCCTTCACCAGAGTCGGTGATCACCTATGGCGGTAGGATCCCCTCTCACTCGCTTGTTCGTATGTGTCATGGGATTCAGGTGGTCTAGGGATTACGTCAACTTGACCTTGAGCAACCATGCGGCCTAGGTTGACGAAGGTGCTCTTGAACACAATCAATGATTCTCCACTGGGATTGTTGATGCCTTTCTTGGTGCAGCCTCCCCCTCGTGGTGCTACTGTAGTGCGCATATTGTGTCGGTTCTAGCTTGCTGAGATCCCATGCGACCCGACAGTATCCGGGTGTAAGGGTGGTGGCATCAAATTGTGACATCGCATGAGCTAAAATTATGGAGGCTATGGCCACAACCACCACGATTTGGTAGATGTTGCGAAGTGGATGGCAGCGACAAGGTGAGTCAGCATGTGGCGTGACAACTTGGCTTAACGAGTGGAAACGAGGGTTGCTTCTTGTGATCCTAACCACGAGTAGAGGCCTATGAAGGATCCAAATGGCGCTTCGCGATGGATGTGAAGAGATTTGACTAGCATGGTATGCATGTGTTGGTTGGCGACATTAGTGAATCAGTGACAAGTGTGTGTTTTTTGTCAGTGAAAATCCTTGATCAGCCTATTTGGTCGGACCAGGTAGCATCGACATACATGGATTGCTCTAATTGTTGAAGGTGTTCAATAAAAGCTCCTCCTTAGGGGTGATAACCCAGTATTGACCTTTTGTCGAAACCAGCGATATCGGCATATGAGCCGTGTTTCGTTCAGTTTCGTGTTGTGTTTCACTAGAGGACTATGTCGCTGGCGATAGTAGGTTAGTGGTAGATGATATATGTTACTTTTCATGAGTGCAAAGCATAGCCTCTTTTTGTTTTTTGCAGGCCAATGTTTTGGGTGATGTTTGGTATCTTTCTACAGTAGTAAAATTTGAGTTGTGTGTGGATCCGATGACTTTAGATGTAGAGTACCATTTATCGTTTTGCAAAGATCCCTAAACATCCAGTTTCAAGAAAAAATATTCGTAAACATGACCCAAGCCTACAAAATGGGTGAACATTGCCCTTCTCAACGAAATACTATAAGCATTTTTTCTCCAGTTGTTCATCTCGGGCACTAAAAGCCTATAGCTGTAGACTGTAGTGTAATCTTGCCGGTTAAGTTTCTCCTGGGCCTAATGTTCATTGTGAATTAGATACATGCAACTTTAAGTTAATGAAAACTTCATTTATCGAAATGCATGCCAGCTGTCTTTCCTTATGGATTCTACATGTTTTCCTCTTTGGTTTAACTATATACCATGCACGTATGTATTTCAGGATGTTCAGCCGCAACAACAGGCTAGATTACCAATTATTCTTCCGCACGAGAGGTGCTTTCAGGTCCGTTGGCTCGAATGGGCTGATCGTGTTCGCATGCTTTTCCGACGTTTTCGTCTTGACGACTGTGGGCAGCAATCCATCATTTTTCTTACTAAATGTATGTTGGGCTGGCCTATTTCTATTTCCATATGCAAGACTACTCATATGCAATCCGCTACTTGATGCACTGTCATTGTGGAGCCCAATGGTTGCAATTCTATTGCTTTACCCCACTACACTTTATAGGTATAGCTTCGATGGTTTTGACGCTCAGAAGGTCAATTTCAAAAACTCAGTTGTCAGGATGACCGTGTACATGGTACTGTTTGTTGTCGTGCTCCTGCTAACAATCACCAGGTTGCAGTTCCCAAGTATCATCAAACTAGTAGATCGGACTCTCGGCAGCAAAATTGTATCCTGGCGTCAAATCATTCTAAACATGAGCATGCTTGCGATAATTTGGATGTTGGTGTCCAATCCTGATGTCCACAATAAAATCCTCATTATCTTAATCGGCATAATGGTTCTAATGATAGTGTCATTAGGCAACCTTCAGATTCCAGCAGCAGTGTTACGCGTCGTGCTGGCAGCGTGGGGAATCATTGAAGCTGAAGACAAATACAGTAGTGATCATGCTGGCAAGGTAAACCTCGGGGGGGACACAAACCTTGTGTCATCTCTCTACATCTTCTATTCAATGGTGGTTGGTCAAGGGATACTGTATATTATTGCTAGCATCCTTGAGATCTTTCCATTCATCCTACGGAGATCCCTCATCCGTGATGCTGGATTTAGAGACCCCCAAGGAGTGGAATGTGTCGATTTGTACTGTGAAGATGCCTTCGAGAAATGCAAGAAAGGGACTGTGCTTGCTCCACAGAAGACCAGCCTCGTCACATTTGCAATGGGCTATTTAAAGTCAGACTCGCCCAAGAAGCAGCTCTATGGGCTAAAGATGCTCTACAACTTTCTTAAAAAGGAGCCACTGAAGACTAAAGCCATATCAGAACTCACCACTTGCATCAAGACAGTGACCTGCTTGATCAACATGTTGGGCTGGGTAAGTGAAGAGCATAAAGATATTAGATCATTGGCCGCCAAAGTCACAGCCGAGATCGCTGATAAACTCAATGTTATACATGTCCCCGGGGCAATGCAGCTTATAGCCTCACTTCTGGACACCGTTCATGCACAGAAAATAAAGGATCCTCTTTTAGACACTGGTAACCCTCAAGATAGCCCGGTTCAGCCAATTAGCAGCAGTGAACAGACCCCCACGTCGCTTAAATGGTTGAAACAGATGGCAATATATTGTTTCATTCCGAGGGAGGAGCCAAGTAACATGGATGAACAAATGCCACAGATACTCAGATGCTGGAAGCGGCCCGTTCCAGAAGAAGAGCCATCGACGGATATGGATCTCCTCCCAGTACTAGGAATGTTAATTCTTGACAAGCTTGCTAGCTTTGATCTTGAGAGTTGTATAGAGGTCTACAGAGCAACCGGCCTCATCTCAAAGATCATAGAGTTCACCACCAAAAGAATTGATATGGCAAATATTAATGACACAACAAGCACTGCTGAAAGGTTCATCACTGAAGCTGCTGAGAAGGCTTTCGAGTACTAAAGGGAAATCAGGTGTACCATTGCGTCTGAAGATTCTAGAACATCCCTTGATTTTGAGAAATATTGCAGAGATCTTGGATGACACTGGGAGCAGCCAGGAACTTAGGGAGCTCACAGCAGAACTCCTCAGAAACCTTGCGATCGATGGAAACACAGAGGAGATAGGCCACATCCGAGTGATCATTAGCAGGTTAATGCGTGCTTTTCTAGGCCAGAGTGCACCCTCGAGTACAGGTTCAGATCAGCTGCTACGAATGATCGCTGGGCAAGCTTTGGCTGTTCTGGCAATTGAAAGTTCCAACAACTGTATGGCTATGTTAGCAGAACCAGGGTATGCATTTATCAAGGAACTCACAGTCATGATCCATAGTGACAGGTACAGGTATATAGCATCAAGCCTGTTGCGGAATATGTGTTTGCATGCTCGCGCTGAGTTTGGCAACTCGGACCTGAAGGAAGTCTCCTACATTTTGCGAGAGGTGAGCCCTGCAAATTAAAGCTACAGGTGCAACATTAGAGGCAGATATTGTAACTTAATATATATAGATGTTCTTGCAACGTTTTATGTCTTGGTTGCATCATGGATTACTAGCTTACCACAGCTACAATGCGGTACACAACACAACTAGATAAATAGATGTCAACACCATGGTTCATGGATTTCCATTTAATAAAAAAACATCAATTTTTGATGATGTTTAAGCATGTCTTACATAGCTTAGCTATTTCCACTATAGGTAATGGAAGGAATAATGGGTGCCGAAGGGAGAGAACTGGAGATCCTTGTTGGCCTTAGTTCACAAATATGTGAGGTCATTCCTGAAGACTTTGCGCGAGAATTAGAGCATGGTCAGATTAAGGGACAATTTATAAAGAGGCTTGTCAATGCACTTAACTCAAATATGATGCCTGATGTTCACTGTCCTGGAATCAGGAGGGGTAATAGTTGAACATGCCATATCCATGATAGAGTGCAATCCTAGCTGCACCAGCTGTTTCAATGAATACTGGATGGTGGAAGCACTGCTAATGGTAGAGCATACACCAACGAGGGTTGAAAATTATAGGTTCTTCTTGGGTGATGCAGGACTTATGGAGCACAACATACCTCTGTCCGCTCTTGTGTCCAGAGCAAAACAACTGATGAGCCGTGAGTAGCTATGAGGCATCGGCACTGTGATCTGAACATTTATTGTAATCATATTGTACTAGATATCTATGCTGGAACTTGTAAACCCACTCAAGTTACTCACCGTAGTATGTAGTGAGTTATTTCATTGCAATCCAAGGAGAACCCATGAATTAAGAGTTTATACTAAAAGTGATGTAAGACCATGGATATATAGTACTAATTTTTAGAGATAAATGGTGTATGTATGGCTGTTATAGAAAGAAGATGAATCTGCTCTGTGATCTAATTTGAAAAGTCATGGTACCAGGTGACGAGGCTTCAGCCCCTAACCAGTCAAGTTTTGAGCCGCACAACCAGTGTTCAGTACTAGTAAATGGTAGCTGCAAGCCTGCAACTGTGTAGTACTAATATAGTACTAGTATAGTAATTTGTATTTTATTCCAACACCACAAACATCCCAAGTCACGCAATTAGCCATGAACTGAATAGGAACTACACGGTACCTGTCTAATGAAATTTGAGTAGAGTTTTAGCACAATTGTGAGCCCAGCTAAACCTCCACACGACCACACGGTTGATGCAGTTCACTGCACCCAGGTTTTCTACTGGATCACCAAAGCTGTTGTTCAGACTAAAATTAAGAACATGAGCAAATATGAAACACTTAATTTTATCCTTTATGCTCAACAGAGCTTGTTCAGACTGTACTGGAATAATGCTTTGCAATAATATCTAGCTGTGTGCACCAATTGGTGCAGAGGCCAGGGAGCTTCCCTCATTTTCAAAAAAATAATTGAAATATACTTACATTTTGGTTAGAGTTGAAAGGGCTAAGAGGTCCTACATTGTAAATCGGAGGGAGTAACCTCTATATTGGAGAAACTGGAATCAAAGTCTTTACCACAGCAGCCTGGCACATTTGGATCCAAAGAATCAATAACTAGAAAGCTGGTTTTAAATGCGGTTTACTTTCCTGCACAAAGACCTTCGCAAAACTCGTTACTGTCAGCAACACTTTGGTTTTGTTCACCTCCCTGTAGATTAAAAAAGGGGTATACCCGCCTGCAAGCGCCTATATTTAAAGAAAAATTTAGGACCCCTCTTCTATATTGGATTGAATCTCTTGGCTGAACCGTCCAAGTAAGAAATTAGCTATCTAGCTGGACGCTCACATAATGTCGATAAAATTCTCCTTTCCATCGAAAAACAAATGTGGGATAGTTAGTTTCATAAATATCAGATGTTTGCATAGCTTTCTTACCTCGAAATAGGCTTTCGCCCCGCTTTATAATAAAGCCACACGGCCAGACCGATACAAAGTGATGAGGAATTCCTCTTACAACAGATCAAAGATAAAACTAGAAAGCCTAAGAAGCATCGAGCTTGCCACCGAAGACGTTGAGACTAAGGAACCCGGAACTCCACGACACCGCCTCCAGGAAGGTAACGACACAACACACGCCGCCGCCGAGACCACAAGGGTCTAGGGTTTTTCACCCGGAGCTCCAATACGGCAAGGGTAGCCACGACGCCGCCCTCAAGAGGGTCACGATACCCGCAGGCATCGCCGTCATCAGCGCCGAAACGCTGGGATTTCGCCCGGAAAAACTCTCGCCATATTTGGTTCCTCGGGCCACGATCCCCGAGCTGAGCTTCTAACACGCGATCTGGGCGCCGCCACCGCCAGGAGTCCCCGATGCCCGCTCCATACCACCCTCGTGGTCCATAGAGACGAGCCATCACCACCGCCATGTCGTCCCGCCGCCGAGACATGCACGCGCAGTCCACCTTCTAGACCCGCCGCCCCAACATCCAAGATCTCACACACACCGCGTGGAAGAGACCACCACGACACCACCCTCGGAACAGGCGTACCTGGGCAGACCAGCCAAACAGGCCCTAGACACATCGGAATGACAAGACACGCATGTCAACTCCACAGCTCAAGAGGTGAGCTGCCAAACGGTCACTGGATCTAGGTCCGTCGGCCCGGATCCAGCACCTCAGTCCCATCAGGACCAAGGGGTGGGCTCCTCTGGAGCCCCTGAAACCCTAGGACAACAGGCCCGCCCAGCCCTAATCAGGCCCGAGTGGGCCCAGATTTGGGCAGAGGCAATGGCGCCGCCGTCCCGGCCAGCTCCGCTCGGTACTGTCCAGCCTGTCCCAGTCTGCCCCAGTAGCACCAAGTCGGAGAGGTGAGGCCGTCGCGGCTGCAAACCGCCGCCGCCGCACGAGATCTGCAGGTCGGGGCTAGCTCGGGCCCCCACAGCCTCGGCCGCAGCAGCCACGAGCTACCCCACCCACTGCCGCCTCCAGGTGCTAGGAGCCGCCCCCGACGCCGCGCGCCGGCCGTGGCTGCGCCAGGCCATGCCGCCTCCCGCCGAAGAGCACCGCGTGCCGAGATCTCGCCGCCCCGTCCAGGAGCACCTCGCGCCGGGAAGAGAAAGGCCGGCGCCGCCGGCGCCATGCGGGCTTTGCCCGGCGGCACACGCCGCCGGCGGCGGGAGGGAGGGTGGGGTGGGGGGAAGCGCGGGCAGGGTTGGACGACGCCGCTTCGGTCGCCCACGGGGGAGGCGACGCGAAGCGTTCCGAGTATCCATAGATTTCTTACCAACATTGTAATGCATGCATTTTGTATTTATTTCAAGACATCGAACATATATACTTCAGGATGTGCAGCCGCAACAACAGATTGGATTACCAATTGTTCTTTAATACTAGGGGTGCTTTTAAACCTCCTGGCTGGAATGGGCTGGTTGTGATCATATGTTTTTCCAGTGTTCTGGACATCCTAGCTATATGTTTTCAAGTTTTTGGCATAAGACTATATTTTTCAATGGTAATATTGTTAAAGTATGATCCAAATTCTATTAAGGAGACTAGCTTCTGACGGAGTGGAGCGAGGGCTGTCGCCGGGAGCGGTACGGATCGTTGATGACCTAAGTTACCACCGTTATATATACCTTTTGTAAGTCACCGGCTAGGATAAGTTGCATCTGTGAAATCTCCGGCGTTATGTAAACACTCTCCGTTATAGTGAAGATTCGCTAGCTGACGCCCGTGGTTTTTCCCTCTCTTTGTTGTTGAGGGTTTTCCACATTCAATCTGTGTCCTCTGCTACGATTTCTTTTTCGTTCTTCGTTATTTGCTTGTTGCGATTCTAACAAATATAACTTGTGATTGGCCGGTATCTATCTGAGCTATTCCCATGAATTCCAAGACTAGTTAAGTGCAATTTGTTATGGCGTGCCATATTGCTTTGGAGCCCCTTAGCCGCAGTCCTGGTATGTGCTATCTCTACAGTAATTGAGTATGGAGATAACACAGTTTACATATGGCATACCAAAGAATCAGTTGCCACATTATATCATACCTGGTACTGTCGGTGGTTGTGCTCCTACTGACAGTCAGCAGGCTGAGGTTACAAGAATCATATAGCTGGTAGATACCGCTCTCGGCAGTAAAGAGGTATTTTGGCGTCAAGTTACTCTGAACCTGTGCATGTTTGCTGCATTAGGGGTGTCAGTGATTACTACACTCACATCATCATTCCCATTAGATATTATGTTCAGAAGAGAAGCATATGCTCGGGTGATAGTGTCATTTGTTAACTTACAGATACCAGCAGCAATTGTGTGTGTCATACTCGCACTATTGTGCCTTAAGACACAGGATAACTACCATGATGATCATCGTGACAAGGACATGAGAAACCTCGCGCTATCTCTGCATATCTTCTAGAGTATGGTGCTTGGACAAGGAATGCTACATCTTTTGGCTTGCATGCTAGAGGTCTTGTCTTTCATCCCTCTGAGATCCCTCATCCTTTCTGATGGATTTAGAGATCAGTGGGGAGTGGAATCTGTCAACATGTAGTATGCATAACCTTGGATAACTGTATGCAACTATCTGCGGAGAAAATCCGGCTCAGCAACTTTGCCATGGATTCTGTACACTCAAACTCATCCAAGTATCAGCTCTGCGGAATTCGGATTATGCACTGCTTTCTGCAAAAGGAGCCAGCCAAGGCACAACTCCTTTCAAAACTCAACACTTCTAAAGACAATAGCCAGAATAATCAAAATGTTTGATTGGAGAAGGCAAAAAGATAAAGCTATCAGATTATATGCCGCAAAGGTTACTGCTGAGCTTGCAAAGAACCTCTGTGTTGTCAATTTACCAGGTACAATGCATCTTGTATGTGCTATTCTTGGCACTGACATCAGACCAAAAAGAGGAATTTCACTTCTGCACACAGATCATGAACATGGAGAAAGACAGGACTCATTTCTGAGTACAGAAGATAACCAAGAGGAAAACGCATGATCCGACAACAGATGCAGCTGAAGAGCTGATAACCTATTGCAAAGACTAGAACAACTTCAAGACACCGAAAACCTGGTGCAAACATAAACCGGCTCAACCCAGCAAGTTAGCATTAACAAACAGAACTCCTCCACAGTCAGATGCTGGCAACAGATTACAGAATCTGGTCGATTCCCAAGGAACAGCTGTTGACAGACCATGAACTTCTACCTGTACTGGCGGTGTCAAGGACAGTCTTGCTGATTGTAATCAAGACAACTGTGTCAAAATCAGCACAGAAGATTATCTCATCCTGAAGATCATAGAGTTCAGAAGCTACAGAAGTGACACAGCGATCACAGCGGTGCAGCATAAGGTCCTGCTGCAGTCATCACTGAAGGTGCTGCAACGGCTCACAAGCATTGGCCGGGAAATCGGCATAACTCTACGGTATGAGATATAAAAAACCCTCCATATTGACAAACCTCACCGAGATCTTTGGAGACAGCATGAGCAGCCAAGAACTCAGAAAATTGGTGGCATAAATCCTCAGAAACCTTGTCGTTGATGGGAACACAAGGCAGGAGATTGGTCGTATCCAACTGACCATTGCCATGCTGATGCAAGTATTTCTCGAGACAGAAGGAACCATGAGTATCAATGCTGGTCGCTTGCTACGGAAGGTTGCGGGGCAAGCACTGGCAGTGCTGACAACAGATAATCTCCACAACTGCTTGGCTATGTTAGAGGAACCAGAGTTCATAAGAAGCTCAAGACTATGATCCTCATCCAGGATGGGACATACATATATGTTGCTGCAAGCTTGTTGCGTAATCTGTGCCTGCACTCTCCACCAGAGTTCAGAGAGACGGACCTGAAGGAACTATCACATACCTTGCGACAGGTGAGCTCTACTAATTTAAGTGACAAGTGCACTAGAGTTCAGAGAGACGGACCTGAATGAACTATCACATACCTTGCGACAGGTGAGCTCTACTAATTTAAGTGACAAGTGCACTATTGAAACTTACAATTTTACACATATTTTATGGTGAAAATTTGGCATGCACTTGTGTACTTTTACTAAACTATATAGGTATAATTGTATATTATATTTTTACTTATTATGATCAGTTCCATTACAGTTATTGGAAAAAATAATAGACTCAGAAGGGCCAGATCCCAGAACTAGAGATCCTCACTGGACTTGGTTCACAATTATGTAAAGTGATCCCTGAAGAAATTACCCGAGAACTAGACAACGGTCAGATTAACCGGAGATTTGTGAAGAGACTTGCCAGCATACTTAATGCAAATATGCAACATACTGCTCATTGTCCTGGTTGTACAATTCTTGCTATGCAGACTGCTTAAATGAATGCAGGATGCCAGAAGCCATATCGACTGTAGAACGAACATTGTCAAAGGCTGAGAACTACAGGCTCATCTTCTGGGGCGACGCAGGATTCATGGAATACAGCACACCTCTATCTGCTCTTGTGGACAGAGCAAAAGAACTAGTCATCGGAAGATGGTAGTAGGACTTCTAAACACATATGTTTCCTAAATTCAGAGTGAGTTGTCGGAGATATAGAAAAGGATATAGTGATTTTTAGGATTGATATCAAGAATATGCATTGTTTCTATGGCAAAGGAACAATCCTGGGACTGGATTCACGAAAGCATGATTTAGTTGAACAGATCTCATGTTTGTAGAATCGAGATGAACTGGAATGATAATGGTGTACTTATTTCCTTTTTGAATGCACAAAAGAATCATTTCCAGTGTGCGTGTGTGCGTTTATAGGGGTGGGTGCATGTATGTATTATGAGCGTCTACAATTGTACTATGTTTCTAAAAAAAAGGATAATATTGTTACACATAATCATATCGCTTTATCCATAGATAAAGGTCCTAGTGCGCTTCAACGTCCAAGCCTCAAGATCTGTGCTGTTTTGCAATGACTATTGAGTGGTCAAGAGACCCCGATTCAGCAGAGATCCAAACCCCAGATGCTAGTTAGGGCCGCTAATTGGATGGTTGAGACAGCACAAAGTTCAAATTTCGAACACCCACAATCGCAATTGGCAATTAAACACTAGAGGCTTCTTGCCATAAGCTTCTGCATCGATAAACCGTGTTCTCGATTCGGGCAACTTTTAATTTGACCCCTTAAAGCTTGTGCGTGTGTGGGGGTTTGGGGGGGGGGGGGGGGGGGGGCGCAAGCCACTCCGGTGGGCAGGCGGAGAAGTAGATGCGGGAAGACCGGAAGAGAAGGGAGCGGAAGGTAACGGCACCTCTGAGGAAATGACAAAAAAACCACCACATTTGAGACGTCGGTGTCACGTGACCATCAAATGGAGGCTAAGCGAAACATAACCACCATCCCAGGGGCAGGTGCTCGACAGAGAGCACTGATTGCATGATTTGCTTGGATTAATCGGTTTTCTGACAGATGGGGCTCGTTGTCAGGTATGACGTGGTGTTGTCTTGACGGAGGGCGTGGACGGCCGACAGGTGGGGCGCTGCAAGACCTCGCATGCGGCGCTCTAGCTAGACCTCGCCATGTGCCCCTTCGAAAGCTCGCCAGCACCGGCTCGCCTCGCCGCTGCAGGCCTAACCGAGCTCCCCTAAGTCGCCACAGAGCTCCACCATGCCGTTCTCGCCTTCCCTCCAGATGGAATCGACGTCGTGCCTTCCCTAGAACTCTAGAGCAGGCGTAGACAGCCAGCAGCGTTGCAGGGGCGTAGGCGGCGGATGGTAGCAGAACAGAGGTAGCGCCGGCACGGGCAGCCGAGCTCCAACGCGACGAGCTCCGATGCGGGAGTGACCGGGATCCGGCGAGGGTGCGGCCATCAACGGCACGGGCGCAGGCACACGCGAGATGCTGGTGCTGGTGAGCTACAGCGGCGCGGCCAACAACGTCACGTGCGCGGGCGGCATGGGCGCGGGCACGGTGAGCTTTGGATAGCAGTGGCGCGGGCGCCGCGAGCTTCAGACAGAAGAGGTGCGGGCTGAGCTCAGGCCAGCAGCGGCACGGGCACGTCCAGCGGGCACCGGCAAGCTTTGGCCAGCGACGCGGGAGCTCTGGCCAGCTCCGGCAGACGTGTGCGCGGTCAACGCCGGGAAAAGGGAATTTTCCTCTTTCCCCTTAGTTATTCTAAGCTTTCCGACAGGTGGGGCCGCTGTAGAAAAACTGATTAAACCGAGCAAATCATGCAATCAGTGCTCTCTGTCGAGCACCTGTCCCTGAGGTGGTGGTTATTCCACTTAGTGGTCATGTGACACTGAGGTCTCAATTGTGGTGGTTTTTTGTCATTTCCTCGGCACCTGTGGAGTTGGGCTGTTGGTTGTCCACGACGAGCTACTCCCTACCGTAACAGAGGCGGTGACGGTGGCAGTGCGGCTCAGACCGCTCCACGGCGGCCGCCGCTCGCCAGCGTCTCCTCTGCCACTGCTTTCTCCAAGCCGCCAGGAAAAGCATGAAAAAAGAAAGGTTCGAATGGGAGTAGGATCCCTCCGAAATCCAAAGCCCAAAGGAATTAATTTGATTTTCGTTTTGGTCGGTTTAAGCCCAAGTTTGTTCTTCCGAGTAGGCACTTTAAAGATATCTGCTAGTAAAAAAGTTCGAAGAAAAGATTTTTTTTAAAATTCGAAGAAAAGATTTAAAAAAAAAATTCTGCCAATCTATTAAAAATCATTAAAAGAAGTACAAAGAGGTCCAGAAGTAATAAAAATTACAAATACGTCCACCTAGCGACAACTGCAATCACTAGCGCGAGCCAAAGGCACGTCGCCATACTCGTCCTTTCATCACCGGAGCCAAACACATCCTGTCGTAGCAGAACTTGTTATAATAACGGCCGGGAAGTTGTCGAGCTAAAACCACAAATGACCGATACACCATAATAGAAACCATTACGAATGATGACAAACGTAGATCGGAAGAGAATGAACTAAAATCACACCAACGAACATGAAAAAGACTGGATTCCTGGATCCATCGGACCCATGATTCCGCGGACCCTACGCATGCGCTAGATACTCCACCGGAGCGGAAATAGAGCGGGAATGACTTTATTCTGCTTTAGGACGTAACCGTTGTCTCAATATCCCCAAGAAGACACTGAAAATAGGCTAAACTGAAGGAAAATATAATTGTTTCTCTTAGATTGATTTGATCCCACGCCGAGATTATATAGTATAGGGAGGTTTAGGTGCTAAGGTAAATAGATTACAAATAAGGTAAGACTCTTTGAGTCGGTTTGCTCTAGATGTGTCCAACACGTACACATCTAACACCCTCCGCAGTCGGAGCGGGAGCATCGGAGACGTTTAGGCTGGAGCGGAACTCAGTAAAGATAGTCGATGGCAACCCCTTGATGAAGATATCAGCATACTGTGAGGATGTGGGAACGTGGAGAACACGGACATCTCCAAAAGCTACACGCTCTCGAACAAAATGAAGATCAATCTCCACATGCTTAGTGCGTTGATGTTGAACTGGATTCATCGAGAGGTAGACGACAGAGATGTTGTCGCAGTAGACCACAGTAGTTCGCTGAAGTGGGCGACGGAGCTCGGATAGGAGCTAGCGTAACCAACATGCTTCGGCGACTTCATTAGCGACTCCACCATATTCTGCCTCCGCACTTGATCAGGAGACAGTTTGTTGGCGCTGACGTGGAAATGGCCACTATAGGCACTACCAGGGGCAGTGCTTAAAGAGAGTTGGCGCAAGAGCGAGTCACCATCTGAGGTGCGAGATCGAGACACATGACACAGGGTTTTACCCAGGTTCGCCCCCCCGGAGGGTAAAGACCTACTTCTGCTAGATTGGTTTATTCTCAAGAGTTTTACAGAGAGGGCGAGCTCGACGACTGGGCGACGAGTCGCTTAGAAGGGGTATCTCGGAGAGCGTCCGTCTAAAGATAACCCTATGGAGGTTTATATAAGGGGTACCTCGTTAGGGTTTACAGGTTACAACCAAAACATATAAGGATTCGGAGGTCTCTGACCTAATCCGACTGGGCCTAACTCGCTCCTGGGCCTTCAACTTCTAGTCGCAGGCTTCTTCTTCCAGTCGCCATCTTCGTAGGCCCATTCGCCTCAGTCATACCCCCTTTGGCATATCCCCATCAGTAGTCCCCGAGGTAAACATCGATTGGGCGTGGTCGTGTTTTGGCAGTCGGAGTAGGCGAGTCCAATTTGGACGTCCAATCGAATCGTCGTTGGCCTCCCTTTGAAAGCAAAAAGGACCCTTCAGGTGTTCAGACGTCACTCGAGTCGCCGTCTTCAGTCGCCAGGGGGGAACCACAGCGAGTCGAGTAAGGGTAGTTGGACAGTCGACTCAGTCAAACTAGCCATTAAGATTCCCAACGGTAACTCCGGCGTTTTTACCGCGTAACAACGGCTACCCCGGGGAATGGCGGGTACCCTTTCCTTTATAAGGGGAGAAACTAGGAAGGCCACCGATCTCTTTTCTGAAACTTCTCCATTTCTGCGTGATCCCAGTCTCCCCACTCGTGCGACTCCGAAATTTCTAGAGCACGAGGAACCTTCTCCTCCTCAATGGCACCCACGAAAGATCTTTGGGGGAAATCCAAGTGCTCCACCGCGTAGATCAAATCCTTCGAAGACACGGGCATCCTCCCTCGAGGATGCTGGCGGATCCCTGCCGCCACTGAAGTCGAGACAGACCCCGGCCCGAGGAATTCATATGTTTCCCGAGCCACCTGGAGAGAGGCCTAGGATTCCCGTCCTCCCTTTTCTTCCGGCGGTTCTGTGCGTACTACGCGATCAAGCCATCGGCCCTGGGGCCGCATAGCGTCGAGCAGTTGGCGATCTTCGTCGCCTTCTGCGAGAGCTATCTCGGGTACCGCCCCTACTTTCCACTCTGGCTGGAATTGTTCCACGACCGCCTTAGTCAGGAAGGAGCGGGCGGCCCTATCGTGGCGGCAGGCGGCGTCACATTTCAGGTCAAGCCGCGGAACAAGTTTTTCAAGCTCATGCTGCCAAAGAAGGCCGCCAGCGAGTGGAAGAAGAGCCGGTTCTACGTCAAGGAATCCACTCCCGACAACAAGGTAGGGCTCAAGACATACACGGTGGAGCGTAGCGAGCCCCGCCGACTGATTGCATCTTGGCTTCCCGATGGCCAAAGGATGGCAGTTGACGAAATGTTGGAGCGGATCCAAGCGCTGCAAGGTGAGGGATTCGACTCCATCAACCTCTACAACTGCTGCCTCGAGCGGCGGCTGGTCCCGCTGGCGACTCGACCCAACTGGATGTACGAGTACTTAGGCAAGAGTGACGCTTCCAGGACTAGCAGTAAAGCCTGGGACGTCGCGGATTACAAGGCCGCATTGAAGAAGATCACCGCCGCCGAGTTCACGGACACGGCGGCCGAGGTCGCTCCATACTCAGCAAAGAATAAAGCCCCACCAGTAAGTCTCTCCACTCACACGTTCTTTAATTGAAGTCGCAACTCCTCCAATCGTGGCCTTTAACCCGGATCGTTTTCTTTCGGCTATTTCAAATCCTGGAGGGCTGGCTGCCGCCACTCGACGAAGAAATCCCCCAGGAATTGGAAGAGGGGGCGGCAGGGGACTCCTCAGGGAGTGATGAATAGGAAGTGAGCACTACAAGAGAAAAGAGTTTTTGTGACAAATCACTAAGTCCTCCCTCGTGACGAAAACGTGGCGTCACCAGGGTCGTCACGGAAGCTCCGTCACAGATTCTTTTATAGTGACGGAAATACAAATTTTCGTCACGCAAGATTGAGCTTTGGTGACGGTCCTTACGACGTCACCTAAGATAGGTTATCCGTGACGGACCTTCTACATCACCTAAAATAGGAAAATCTATCACCGTTTAGCATATTCGTTGACGAAATATGCCGTCACGGAAGATTTATGACGTCACGAGGATTCTGGCAGGTGGGACCTGCAATGCTGACGTGGCAGCTGGCAGGTGGGTCCCACCATGATGACGTGGCATCTGACAGGTGGGTCCGACGATGCCGACGTGGCAGCTGGCAGGTGGGTCCGACGATGATGACGTGGCAGCTGGCAGGTGGGTCCGATGATGATGACGTGGTAGCTGGCAGGTTATCCGTGATGGACCTTCTACGTCACCTAAAATAGGAAAATCTGTCACCATTTAGCATATTCGTTGACGAAATATGCCGTCACAGAAGATTTATGGTGTCATGAGGATTCTGGCAGGTGGGACCTGCAATGCTGACATGGCAGCTAGCAGGTGGGTCCCACCACGATGACGTGGCATCTGACAGGTGGGTCCGACGATGCTGACGTGGCAGCTGGCAGGTGGGTCCGATGATGATGACGTGGCAGCTGGCAGGTGGGTCCGACGATGCTGACGTGGCAGCTGGCAGGTGGGTCCGATGATGCTGACGTGGCAGCTGGCAGGTGGGTCCAACGATGATGACATGGCAACTAGCAGGTGGGTCCCACCACGATGACGTGGCATCTGACAGGTGGGGCCAATGCGATGACGTGTCACCTTCGTGTGGGGCCCGCGGGGATGACGTGGCAACTGGCAGGTGGGTCCAGCGACGCTGACGTGGCAGCATGTAGGTGGGGCCATCAACGATGACGTGGCGTCTACATGTGGGGCCCACGATGATGACGTGTCATTTTTTGGGCCGGCCCATTCGGAACTGCCTTGTGGGCCGGGAGGAATGTGACGCCGTCACCAATTTTTTTGCACGGACAAATTTGATTAAAAATTGAAATTCCACGCAAATTACGAAACAAAATTAAATGGAAGCAAATATTTGAAATGGCAGAAAATTTATAAATATGAATTGTATCACACGCAAACTTTAAAATTCTGGTAGACTGAAACTGTTGTATCAAACTCGAATGACTAAAGGAATAAAAAAACAATGTTTCGGCCCACCCGGTCCCTTAGCGCGCAGAGATTTTTGGCCCAAGTCACGGGGACTGGGACTGGGAGTTCAGCGACATCCTCAACAGGTAACTAAGCATGCCATCCATTTCCTTCTGCCTCTTCTCAAATGCCAGACGATTCGCTTCACTGGACTTTTTCACTGCTTCAAGTTCATCATCCTGCTTCTTTCTCATCTCTTCAAATCTCCTTTCCTGCTCTTGCATCCGTTCCTCCATCTCGCGTTGAACCCTTTCAGCTGCATTCAACGAATCTTGCTCCTGACTTGATAACTTTTCTTATAAATCACGGATGCGCCCAGCTGAGACGCTAGACCTCTTGGAAGCAGATGAAACTCCGATGCTGGAAAGGAAAGTAATTGATCTTGAATTGTTCTAGTCTCTCAGGACTTGTTCAACAATCTCCAGATCAGTTTTGGGAATCCAATCTTCTGGGTGTGGTCCCATTTTCTGAAGCACCATCTCAGTCTACAATAGGATAAAAAAATAGCAAGTCCAGAGTTAGAAGAAATCAAATAATTAGACAAACTAATGAGAAATGCGTAGCACATAAAACAATTTACTTACATAAGCTTCGGCTGATTTCTGGGACATCATACCATCCTTGTTAGTGTGGCTTGCTTTAAAGAAAGCAATCGGGGAGGTATCGACGTCCTCGGTCTTCTGAGATTTCTACAAGAATTATGACACGATGAATTATAAGTGTGTATGGCATGTTCACAAAAAGAAGTAGGTGTTGCATCTGAAGAGTTCGAATACTCACAAGTGCATGGTAATGTGCAACATAGCTTCTTGAGCCAGTGGTGTGTTTCTTCGTCACAACATCTCTGTTCTTCTTGTTACTCTCGCAGATTGCCTATGTACATATGCATGAATTTAGTATTCCACAGTACAGTAGTATGTCTGTGATAGATGTAGCTGAAACAACAGGAATCGTGTACCTTGTAGTGCTCATCATGCCATATATCAAGAAGCTCTGCCCAGCTTTCCTCGTCTACCTCTTTTGGTTTCGACAATAAAGCTTGCTCGCGGGTTAGATCTTTAACTTCTTTCCAATAGACCTTTTTCAGCCTCCAACGTTGTTGGCGAATACCTTTCTATAAAATGTCGGTGCAAATGTCTTTGCCAAGGTCACCACTGCTGTCCATTGCAAATTTTCCCTGCAGATAACATGGAACACAAATTCATATTAGCATCGAATGACAGAATTGTTAAAAAATCATCTACCAATGAGACATTTTATATGGAAAATGAATAAGAGGTTAACGGACTTACAGTTATAGACTTAATGGTTTCCGGAATAGTATCTTTCAGATGACCTTCCTTGTCACCATACTGCTTCTAGTGGGTTGCCAGTGGCATCTTGCTGTGTATGTGAATGCCACACTCTGAACTCAGTTTTGCTGCTTGCATAGGATCAGTGGGTCTCCTCATACCAGGAGTGAAGTTGATCTGCATCTTAGCCCCTCCATTCCTTCTAGACCACTCGTGTACCCCATTCCCCATAGTAGGTTTGCGTACATTACGCTTTTCCTTTAGAGCACCCGTGTCTACAATTGCAACTGAAACCAATGACAAAACGAGAGTCAAGACTTCAATTGAAAATTTTGCAACTAAACTAGTGAATAAATTGTAAGACGTGCTGTCAATACCTTCCCGTTCGCTGCGGACAAGTACATTCTCCTCAGGTGAGTTGTTGCCTCTAGAGGTTTGAATTAGCATGGGCGAGGATTCATTTCCATTAGTACCCCCTTCCCCTGCTTTCTGGGTAGGGGTCTCTGTTTCACCATCATCTTGAGTCTCTGCATTTGCTGCTGACCTTGTTACAACATTTGGAGGCACAAAGATTTTTGAGCGCTTATGCTTCTTTTCTTTTGTAGAGCCTTTCGTCACCTGCATTTTAATAGATCAAGCCATAAATATTAAAGCAATCTGTACATATCCTACATGTGAAGGCAGGAGAATGCTGCATTTCTTCACCTTAGAGGAAGATTTAACAACATCATGGTCCTCTTCACCCGGAACAAACACATCATCATTAGTGGGCTCATCGGCAGGATCAGGTTCATAATTAGGGTCCTTGGTGATATCCTTCTCCTGCAGCTGTGCCTCTTTCCGTGTTGTCACTGCCACCGGTTTCTTAGCAGTACCAAACACAAATTCACGCGCCATCGCCATGAAATCCAACATTGGCTTGCCATGTTCAATAGCATTCTGCTTCAGTGCTTCAGACATACGAGACACGTTCTCATCCATCACTTCTTTCCTAACATTTTCATATGCGTCTGCTATTTTGACTTGAGTAACTGAAAATAATCAAGCAAAGGCAAGTCATGATCATACTCATTAGTACAAACAGAGTAGACAAGATCATTAAAGCAAAAATTATGTGATCCATACTGTAAAATTAACATGCTCACAAAACATTATTCTATTACCTCCAAATCTCGTATCATCATTCAGTTAACTGTCTAAACCCTACTGTCAACAAGTTCAGTTAAGTGTCAGGTTCAGTGTATTAAGTATCAAGTTGTTCAGTTGTGTCAGTTAAGACGCCAAGCAGCAGGGTTTATCCAACAAGTTGTGCCCTATTACCTGAACCATTATGTAGGAACAGAAACCTAAACCTAACACATAGTTATAAGATCGGATCATAGGGTGTCATGCTCAACACATTCATGGCATCTGGAACCATGATCTATGAAATTAAAACTCAAGACAAGCACATTGTCGAAGGATTCGGATCATAGGGTGTCACGTTCAACACGTGCTAGGCATCTCGAACCATGTCTATGATCTAAAACCTAGATCTTGCACATAAGCTGCAGCATCTTGAACAACGATCTACACATGTTGATCTACTGGAACTCATGCTTGACTGATCTAGAAAGAGGCATAGACCTAGGGCGGCAGAAAAATGACCTGGGTGTTTACGCTTTTGCTTCGGTGTCGGTGATAGCACATTCCGACGTGGTGTGCCGCTTCGAAGACTGCCGGACATGTCGCCCGCCGCACAAGGGAAATCTGCCGGAACCAACGCCTTGCTTGACAGATCTAGGGTCGAGTAAAGTGGCGATGGGGTTCTAGGTGGGCGGTGAACAAGGAACAGAAATAGGGGATGGGTATGCGGGAGGTGGGGGCACGCCGTTTTTAAAGTGTCGTGGGGGCGGCAAATTGTTAGCGCCAAAATGGGCGGGCGGGTGGAAAACAAAAGAGGTGGGAACGAAATTTTTCGGTACACAAGTGGAGGGAACGAAAACCATTCATTGTAAATTGGATTGGAAAAAACAAAGGGAACGGAACGGGAGGTTTACAAGCGGGGATTATCTCTAATTACATATTGTAATTGAATAAATCCTAACACATGCAACGGTTTAGGTTTTGCCACTACTTAGACCTCCCGTGCAGAATTTGTAATATGGTTTACAAGCCGGGATTATCTCTAATTCATTGTACTATAAATTTATTTGGCCATGAACCATATTAAATTGTTTGAATAAGTCATTTGTTTATATATGAAAAGGAAAACAAAATATGTTCATTCACGTACAACAGTTGGATTACTGAGCAAACAATACCATTAGTTTCCTTCATTCCACAACTCCAACTTGAAAGCTAAAGCACAATATTACTTAAACAAGTAAACCTCATTGATTCGAAAAACAAACAGAAGAGCAGAATTATTTCACATATTAGATATGTAGCCAGCAAAATTTTCTAACATCCACCAAAAGGTAGGTGATCTCATTAGAATTTACACCCAGAAACTCAGCAAATAGTTTTGCAACTAGGAACAGGGGCGGATCTGCTTGGTCACACCCTGATGCACATGCAACAGGGTAGAAAAGGCATTTTTAGTCTTACATATTAGACTTAAGCATAGTGTATCAGGAAAACTTAAACAGAGTGCATCAGGGTAAGTTTAATCCTAGATCCTCTTCCTAGTCTAGGAAGAGGCAGACATGGAAATCTGATAGGGTCAGGACACGGTCTGGACGTCCGTACTAGCCCTCTGACATCTCCTCCTCCTTTACGGGCATGGTCTGCGTGTCCCTGTCACCGCCACTACCACCATCGTCGCTGTCATCGTCGCTGCTGGTGGCGTACTCCCGGCGGGAGAGCCTACCGCCGTAGATTGTGACGACTAGCTCCCTGTTGCAAGCATAGTAGTCGAACACCAGGATGTTGCCTAGCGAAATAGTGTAGCACTTGACGAACTTGGGCCAGCCCCTGCGGAGGTACAAGCGGCCGTCTCGATGATCGAAATACATCTCCACATCGAAGGTCAGCCTGCTGTTACGCTCCCGGACGCGCACAGTGTTGGGCTGGTCGCCGCTGATGTAATCTTTGAAAGCATGGCAGAGGGAGAGCTTGTCCCACTTGTCCTCGTAAAGAATGCGGATGAACATAAAGTTGAGGTTCGGATACAGCGGCAGATGGGGTGGTGGAGACGGTGACGGCGATGACGACAGAGAAGTGGCCCTGCCCTTGCCGCTGCCCCTGCCCGTACGACAGCGCCTCTTCTTGACAACGCGCGTTGCCGGCGTACGCGGCTGTCCTTCATGTCCCCTGCCCGCCGTCGCCTTGTCACCCCTGACCATGGACAGCGGCGTAGGCGACAGATCATTTATTCTTCTCAATATGAAGACGAAACCCTCTCGGTTACGCCACCCTTCTGAATGCGCTTTCTTCGAGTATATGAGAACAGCTTGTCCCTCTTCTAGATCTGTGCTCTGTACGAAACACTTCCACCCATCTGGATCAAAGAAGAGGCGATCATCCTTTTCTATCTTGAAGTCGATGGGGGGTGCTCTCCTCTTTAGGAAGACACACTCCAGTTGAGCCTCCCTCACAGATTTGTAGAGCATTAACAACCTTCTTAGGGAACTTCTGATCAATACAAAACAAGATATATAAGTTAGTAAGTCGATGTCATAAACCACATAGACAAATTGCATACACGCATGGCAACAAAAAAGAATTAAAAGAAAGTTATATGGATGTACCATGTGGTACAACTTAAGATTCATTTTGGTCAAGCGGGTTACGAATGGCAACCCGACAATTTTGCCCATGCTCGAGCAAATGCTCTTGCTCACTCTCAGTAAGCCAGCATGATTGACAATGAAGTTCCAGTAGATGCTCTTGCTCACTCTCAGTAAGCCGGCATCTTTGGGCGATGAGTGGTCCGAGATCACGCTTCTGCGAAGATGCTCCTGCCATGTTAAAGAATGGGCCGCGCATACAAATTTAGCACACATTAACAAATGGTAAAAGTGTAGGAAACACATTATAGGTATTACAACGTCCCAGCAACGTATTTCATCACAACAATACAGATATTGTTTCTGCAAATACTTGCAAGTTATTTCAATGCTACAAGCACTAGTCATAGCATAGGAAAGCTCCAGACTCCTATTCTGTCAGATATAAGTTCTCTAATAACTACCTTTGCTGTGTTGGATTTTAGAAACATCGTAAGTACTACATTAGTTCTTGCCATATATAGTAGCTAGATGGCCGATCTTTTTTGGGAGACTAGGAAGTTTAGGCCTATTTCTTATAGAAACAGATCATAGCTAGTAATTATGTTCTGTTTTAGTCACCAGAATATAATGCTTCAGCGATTTAGCACATCAGAGATGGCAAGTTAGTGTAGGTTCTTCCATTTCCGATGTTGTGGTTGCATGTGGTACAGCAGACCCCAAAACTATCCCTCTATGCATCATGTGGTTGTACTTTCTTCGCATGTGTTTCTGGTTCATTGTCAATCATGCTCTGGACCTTGCTTACTGCGAGTTGTTTCCTTGCAACAAGGAAAACAGCCAGGTGGTATTTTCTACACATGAACATCCATCCATAATTCCGGCATCGACAATTTCTTAAGACATGCATGCCTAACTAATTTATCATCTATATATGTGTGTGTCCAAACAAGTTCCATTTTTCATATCAAGATGTAGCTAGCTAAACTTGTTATGTTTGATGGAGAGAATGAATGTGATCTGGTCATCTTGGTCATGGCAGAATGATGCATTATTGTGCACCAAGGAAATGGACCACCACCAAACTTCACTTTGAATCTCTGGCTTGTCAGTATTGTACATTAGATTTACTTTTTCATTCCTGATGTGCTAAGTTATAGCTATAGTGTATTCCTACCTATTAGGAAAACATTTATTCACAAGTGTTATCTGTTGCTCACCCTTGGCTAAGATTTTCAAGAAGTGGCACATGTTCTAACATGTTCTAGTTTCTCTTACTTGCAGGCACACAACGATGCAACTTCCTATAAGTACAAGGTTATCAAGTATTGGGATATAATTAGCACACTTTACTCAAGGGATCGAGCTACTGAGCGGGGGCTAGGACTGCAGCTGAAAGCCGTGCGGAAATGGCGGACGAGAACGCTAACAATGACAACATCATTGATCAAGCTGTGTTGATATAATGAGCAGACAAGTGTATTTGTGGATACATTGATCTTTATTCATGTTGTAGTGATTTTTATTTTGAAAATATCATATTTTATTTACATTATGTAATTGAATTTTGAAGCCAAATGTGTTGTTGATTTCACAATTGGCTTAAAATGGCAGCCAAACAGAAGCTGTAAATCATTTCATTTCAGAATTCCAGGTGGCAGCCAAACATAAAAATTCATTAAGGAATTTAAATTCCATCCAAATGAAGTGACATGGGTATTTCATTTCATTTCAACCAAATGAAATGAATGCATAGGAGCCAAACGAGCCCTAATATATTTTCCTACACATGCATTATAGAGTTCAGTCCTTATGCAATGTTTCCTTCCAGTAGTGTTTGATTCATGGGATTGTAATGTGCAGGAATTATTCCAGTAGGTACACTAGTGTATTTTCATGGGAAATCTAGCTTCAGCACATAGCTCGTGGAAAACCCTACTAGACAAACAATGCAGACATGATTTCAGTGGGCAGCACAAGTAAATCCAACATGATTGGGCTCACCTTCAGCGCAGAGCAAGGTTGCGGAGATGCGGTCAACGCCGACGGGTCGGCGTCGCGGTGGTGTGGCCGGAGTCGATGCGGACGTGCACGTCGTTACGGGCGGCGGATGCGTTGCGGAGATGCGCGGCGGCGTGGCTGTGGAGAAGCGCGGTGGCGGGGTTGCAGAAATACGGTCATTGGTGGCTGGACGATCCTGACGGAGGCGATGCTGACGGCCACGACGGTGCGGAGATGCGGCGGCGATGCGGATATGCGGATGGAGAGGAGCAGTTTGGGGAAAGTACGAGAAGGGGCTAGGATATCTGCAGGGATGGATTTTTCCCCAATTAGGTAAACTATTATTTGTACTAACATTGGTGCATGTTGGACCCACTTGTACTAACATTGGTGCATGTGGGACCCACTTATCAATGTTTAAAATAGCGGGCTATTTGATTTAGCGGCGCCGATTTTAAAAGCTATCAAAAGCTATAGCGGAGCTACAGCGCGCTATGCCCATTTAGCGGGTTTGCTAAATAATGATTTTTTTTAAAAAGAGCAGTACATATTGGTATATATATCAATAATTTACAAATATTTGACAGTTTTACAGATCAATGCTCTGATCAACTCACTTATAACAGGTTTGATAGTGCATAGTGCATATTACATAGTAAAATTTGAAACAGAGCCACTTATACTAGCATTGGTGCATGTGGGACCCAATGGCATCTGTGGTTCCTATTTGGCTGAGTTTGGGCAAAATTTGACCCTGATGACACATGTGGGTCCAGTTACACTAGCATCGGTGCATGCGAGTACCGATGGCATATGTGGTTATAGTCTGAGTGAGTTTGGGCAAAAGTTTGACTGAAATTGTGCTTAAGTTGACCCTGATGACACACGTGGGTCCACATACACTAGCATTGGTGCATGTGGGCCCAATGGCATCTGTGGGTTCTATGTTGACTCATATCGCCGCAAAAGTTGACCCTGATGACACATGTGGGTTCACTTAGCTAACATTGGTGCATGTGGGACCCTATGGCATCTGTGGGTCCAGTTTCACTAAGATTGGGCTTAAGTTGACCCTGATAACACATGTGGGCCCACATAGCTAGCAACGGTGCATGTGGGACCCTATGGCATCTGTGGGTCCAATTTGACTAAGATTGGGCTTCATTTGACCCTGATGACACATGTTGGCCCACATAGCTAGCAGCGGTGCATGTGGGACCCTATGGCATGTGTGGGTCCAGTTTGACTAAGATTGGGCTTAAGTTGACCCTGATAACACATGTGGGCCCACATAGCTAGCAGCGGTGCATGTGGGACCCTATGGCATCTATGGGTCTAGTTTGACTAAGATTGGGCCTAAGTTGACCCTGATGACACACGTGGGCCCAGTTTGACTAAGATTGGGCTTAAGTTGACCCTGATGACACACGTGGGTCCACATACACTAGCATTGGTGCATGTGGGCCCAATGGCATCTGTGGGTTCTATGTTGACTCATATCGCCGCAAAAGTTGACCCTGATGACACATGTGGGTCCACTTAGCTAACATTGGTGCATGTGGGACCCTATGGCATCTGTGGGTCCAGTTTGACTAAGATTGGGCTTAAGCTGACCCCGATGACACATGTGGGCCCACATAGCTAGCATCGGTGCATGTGGGACCCTATGGCATCTGTGGGTCCAGTTTGACTAAGATTGGCCTTAAGTTGACCCTGATGACAAATGTGGGCCCACATAGCTAGAAGCAGTGCATGTGGGACCCTATGGCATCTGTGGGTCCAGTTTGACTAAGATTGGGCTATAAGTTGACCCTGATGACACACGTGGGCCCAGTTTGACTAAGATTGGGCTTAAGTTGACCTTGATGACACACGTGGGTCCACATACACTAGCATTGGTGCATGGGGGCCCAATGGCATCTGTGGGTTCTGTGTTGACTCATATCGCCGCAAAAGTTGACCCTGATGACACATGTGGGTTCACTTAGCTAACATTGGTGCATGTGGGACCCTATGGCATATGTGGGTCCAGTTTGACTAAGATTGGGCTTAAGATGACCCTGATGACACATGTGGGCCCACATAGCTAGCAGCGGTGCATGTGGGACCCTATGGCATCTGTGGGTCCAATTTGACTAAGATTGGGCTTAAGTTGACCCCGATGACACATGTGGGCCCACTTACACTAGCAATGGTGCATGTGGGGCCTAATGGCATATGTGGTTTCAATTTGACTGAGATTGGGCAAAAGTTGATCCCGATGACAAATGTGGGTCCAATAACACTAACTTAAAATAACTTTGTAACGCTTGCGTTTACAATTCTAGACTTTCATCAAGGCAAGTTTATATCTGTTGACAATCATATTCCTTTGAACTAGTATAGCTAGTGCACAAACACAACTGAACACACATATAACATTACATAGATATGTTTGCTAGCTCACGGTACTTTAAGAAACAAGCATACTAAAGTAGTTCAACTTAGAAAGTAAACAACAACAAAGTACCACGATTTGTACTACATAAACAACATACAACATCACGAATATAACTGGCTATAGTCTAGTAACATGCATTAATTCCAGCTGGTGGCGTTGGAGGCGGTGGGGTCGGTGGCTGTGTCGCCCTAGGCAGGGGTGGTGGTGTCGCCCCAGCCAGCGGTGGTGGTGTTGCCCCAGCCAGTGGTGTCGTTCTGCTCGCCGTCCTGGTCATCTTCGCCCGCTTCCCATTTGCGTTTGGTGACATGCACCACCTCTCCATCCGCCTCTTCCGCTCCCTAGACCTCCTGTTGCTCTTCCCAGATCGCCGTCGCCTGTTCCCTTTTAGCCTGCTGCGTTGCATCATCCTACTCGTTATCTGCATCACTTTGGTCTGCAGCAGCTGCCGCCTCGGCCTTAGCCGCTGCTGCATTTTCTGCTGCATTAATTGCAGCCTTGCGAGTCCCCCGGTCTAGCCCGTCCCTTGCGGTAATGAGCCTACGATACAGCTCGTAGGCAACATACCCGTCTCTTGCTGCATACTCTAGGTTCATCGCGGAAAGTGGCTTGTTCTACCATACTTCGTGGCCATCCTTCGGGAGTGCCTTGCAATTCCCGAGATCTCTGTCAATGATGATCACTGCTAGAGATAACATCCCGTCCCTGTCATACGGCTGATTCCAATGGAACCGTTCTTCGGTCTTAAACATGTCTTGGATGTCGATGTGGTACTGTTCTGGAATGGTGATATCCTCATGTGCAAGCTTCTCTTTATCACTCCTGATGTCCACGCTAGCGAAAGTGATCCCCTTTTCCTGAAGGAACTCTGCCAGTTTCGGACAAGGCTCCCTTCTCCTGCAGTATAAATGCAAATTAAGACATGAAAATAATTTGGATGATGTACAATTATTTGATGATAATGTTAAACAAGGTAATTGCATAACCGTACCATTAGGCCATGTACAACACCCACAGATCATGCATAATACTTGAACTAACATGTCTAAGTATTTGAAATAAACGAGTGCAAGCAATGTATTTGCATTGGCTAATTATACATGATCTCAAATGGAAAATAAAAATATGCACATAACCAGTTTCGGACAAGGCTCCCTTCTCCTGCAGTATAGATGCAAACTATGACATGACAATAATTTGGATGGTGTACAATTATTTGATGATAACGTTGAACAAGGAAATTGCGAAACCGTGCTATTAGGCCACGTACAACGCCCATAGATCATGCATAATACTTGATCTAAAAAAATCCACAAGGACTTAAACCTATAGGAATTAAACAATGCACATAGGAAAAATTTCTAAGGATCAAAATCCTCCAAAATTCATATGAGATTCCTTTGAATCAAACAAGCCCTGCATCAAAGGAGGCCTGATGTGAAAACGTTCGTACAGGGTACAATCCTATGAATCAAACATGTGCTGATGGAAAAAACATAGGGATTGAATCCTGTACAAACCCATAGGAAATCCTTTGAATCAAAGGAGGCCTGAAATAGAAATGCCCATCCTTAGTACGTATATTACCTGCAGTAGTGGAACACGAGGACAGTCTCCTTCAGGGCGATCTGGACAACGGCGAGCTTTTGTGACGGAGCTTCGTCCCGCCTATTCCTTGTGTACTCAAGGTCGAGTCTGAGGAAGTTGTAAGTCTCTTTCTCGAGCAATTGCTCAAACTTCTCCAGCATGTGATTCAAGTAGTTCACATCGTTGGTGTACACCACCTCCATAATCTTCGTGCCATAGGCACAGATGGGCTTGATGTCAACCGTGCTTTTCCCGTCATCGAGGATGTCTCCATAGGGATCCATGGATGCTGAGTTCCCTGTCCTGTGGAGGACGAAGATGCGAGAGGAAGAAGAACAGACGAGAAGCGGACGCGTTGCGGTTATTGTGGTGTTATGGCGGCGGTGGAATCGAGGCGGAGGGCCCGTACATCGATGTAGTCGACCCGTTACGGTGCGATGCGGTTAGTGCAGTGCAGTGCGGTCAGTTTTGTTACGGTGCGACGCGTTTAGGAGTGGTGCGATGCGGTTATTGCGGTGCAGTGGGGTAAGTTTTAATTTGTTACGGTGCGACGTGTTTAGGTGTGGTGCATGCGATGCGGTTATTGCGGTGCAGCAGTGGGATCAGTTTTGTTACGATGCGACGCGTGTAGGTGTGGTGCGGTCCGGTCGTGGCTGCAAACTTTCAACAATTGAACGCACGGGGCTTTCACCAATCCTCTGGTCGTGGCTGCAACTTAATTTCAAAAATTGAACCCATGGCTTTCCTACAACTTTCAACTCAAGTTTGACCTAAGCTTGTACAATGCATAACTAATTCAAGAGATCTCATAAAAATTGAAAACCTACACACTGATAAATTTTACATGAACTAGTTGACACGAATTTTTTTAAACTTGAAACATTTCATTCTCATCAAAATAACAATCCCACATATGAGCTTCCACATAGAATGTACCATGACTCACGTGGGTCCACATACACAAGCATTGGTGCAAGTGGGCCCAATAGCATATGTGGGTCCAGTTTGACTAAGATTGGGCTTAAGTTAACCCTGATGACACATGTGGGCCCACATAGCTAGCAGCGGTGCATGTGGGACCCTATGGCATCTGTGGGTCCTGTTTGACTAAGATTGGGCTTAAGATGACCCTGATGACACATGCGGGCCCACGTAGCTAGCAGCGGTGCATGTGGGACCCTATGGCATCTGTGGGTCCAGTTTGACTAAGATTGGGCTTAAGTTGACCCTGATGACACATGTGGCCCACATAGCTAGCAGCGGTGCATGTGGGACCCTATGGCATCTGTGGGTCCGATGACACACGTGGGTCCACATAAACTAGCATTGGTGCATGTGGGCCCAATGGCATCTGTGGGTTCTATGTTGACTCATATCGCCGCAAAAGTTGACCCTGATGACACATGTGGGTCCACTTAGCTAACATTGGTGCATGTGGGACCCTATGGCATCTGTGGGTCCAGTTTGACTAAGATTGGGCTTAAGCTGACCCTGATGACACATGTGGGCCCACATAGCTAGCATCGGTGCATGTGGGACCCTATGGCATCTGTGGGTCCAGTTTGACTAAGATTGGGCTTAAGTTGACCCTGATGACAAATGTGGGCCCACATAGCTAGCACCAAGTGTTTCCACGAAGCCGTGGATTTTTGCCCGGTTTCCACGTTTTGGCCGTTCGGTCCAACGTATCGCCCAGTTTTGGCATGTTTTGAGCGTAACCGACACACGCGAGATGCTAGTCGTGTTTTCCACGATGTCGGGCTGTTTTCCACGATGTCTCCCGGTTTCCACGTTTTGCCCGTTCGGTCCAACGTATCGCCCAGATTTGGCCTGTTTTGAGCGTAACCGACACACGCGAGACGCTAGTCGTGTTTTCCACGATGTCGAGCACCAAGTGTTTCCGCTACTATATGCCAAGATACTTCCATGATGTTGAGGTACGTTCTTCCAGACTTGTTCAGTCTTTTGTTTCGCCAGGTTGTTATGGATTTTTTTTCCTTCTGGCAATGTTGTCATATTGCTGCCTTGTTCGAATAGGAATGACCGAGTGTTAGCTTTTTAGATGCATGATGTTCAAACCCATGAACTTGGCTTGGTCAAAATCGCGTCGAACAAATATAATGCATTATGATGTGCAAGCTCTCTTTCAAAGTTCTGCCAATGTACAAACCGCATGCTATACCTCCATTTTAACAACATATAAAAATATGGTATCAAAAATTGAAAGTTAACTTGCTCAAAATTCAAATTTGATTTGGAGGTGATTTGGTATTTTCAAATTTCTACATGCACCAATTTTTGAATCTGAAAAAACTCTAAAAACGAATAATGTGGCCCTGCATTCTTTCAAACAATGGTGAAAACCTCATGGAATTCAGACAAACATAGCTCCTCAAATCCAAATCTGAATTTTTCTAAAATTCATGTCAAAACCACCTATTTGATGTGTTTAACTGAATTTTCAAATTTGTACATGCACCAAGTTTTGAATCTGAAAAAACTCTACAAATAAATAATGTGGCCCCTACAGTCCTTCAAACATTGGTAAAACCCTCATGCAATTCAGACAAACACAGCTCGTCAAATCCAAATCTGAATTTTTATCAAAAAATTCTGAAAACTAGTCGGAATCTGCAAAATATTTAAAAATGATAAAACCAAGAGTAAATAACCTAAGTACATAAAAATATTAATTTTATTTTACATACAGTTATCGAATCTTTATTACAAGCTATATTACAACTTACAAGTAATATTGAAATAATAGCAAAATGTTTTAAAAAAGGAACTCAGCCCAGCCAGGCCTTCTGCCCGGACAAGCTACCTACGACCGAACTAGGCCTCTTTCAGCCCATTATGTCCCCAATGCCGCACGACGTCAGACGGGTCGGACGGCTGGGAGTTTAGTCCCACCTCGCCAACTGGAGAGGATTCCGACCAGCTTAAATAGCCGCGCGTTCGGCTGCTATCAACAGCCTCTCTGTTCTATCTTACTTGCTATTAGGAATTCTACTTTGGGCCGTTGGGCCTACTGGCAGGTCACGGGCCTGCATCCTGGCCATTCATTTGGTTTCTAGTCGTATGCAGGCCGTGATTCCCTTGAGAAATATCCTGCTAGTGGGTGGCCTTTTTTTGCTTTATTTGATCTTTTTTGTCCTATATTTTAACATAAACTCATACGTTTTTAATACAAATTTACATGGCATAGTGCATATACAGCACTATCTCTGCACTTAAATGGCCCAAACCATTTCAAATTTTGAAACACTACTACAATTTGCTACACCTATCAAAACCTTCCAATTTAGAATTGACGCAATGAAATATATTTTTCTAACTGGCAGCACAACTATCATGGCACAACACAGATACATATGTAAGAAACAAGCAATTAAGAGCATGTAACCATAACCTTACTAGAAGCATAATAACATAGTAGTCTTACGGGAACTTCACCCTACCATCACAAGGTTACCACTTATAACCACAGTACCAAAAGAACATAGTTCTCAACCACTTCTACCTAGTTAACCAGTTCGACATATTAACCATATATACATAAACATCATCGCTATACTGATGATGTGACCATACATACTAGCAGCTGATATCAATATTCACTCCTCTTCAGTCTCGGAGTCACTGAACACAAACTCATCTGGCTGGAGGACCCTGAGTAGAGCTTCGTGCCTGCCACGATCACGCGGGTCACCCTCAAAGTAGTCCTCACCCAGACGTCTACGAGTGGCTAGCTCTCGGACATGCTGCACAAGCCCCACCCTCAATCCCCCATGTGGCTTGAAGTGGTGGAATGGGCACCTGTAGAACTCGGTGCTGAATGGCAGGTAAGCAGAAATCCCCTTGCGCCTGAGCTTCTTTTCTTGTTTCCTCACAAAGGACTTGTATGTCCATTGCTCCACTTCAACATCTGAACCACAGAAGTACCGCACAATAAAACAAGAAAACAGTTAGTACTGCCTACTAAATATAAAAACCTACTACTTTTGTGCATGTCCAAATGCACTATAGCTGCTTGGAATAACATACCTCCTCATCAGGCCACGGGGAGAGTACATCATAGGCATCACCTGGGGTTGGTGCCTGCCAGACAATTAAGATAAATGAACCCTAGCATTTAAGGTAATTACTAAAAGCATTCAATATTGATAAATGAAAAACACTAGCAAAAATTAATAGCACAATAATTCGACTTCACAAATCTGATCATAAAAACAACATTGATTCAAGAAACAAATCATTAAACTACATCAATGCTTTTTATACTACATTCCATTAAATTACAATGATTATTTGGAGGTTGGAATTGAAGGTAAAGAAACTAGACTATACATTCAAATAAAAAAAAATCAAGGATCAATTAGTTTAGTATCAGGTTGCATGAAGCTCCAGCAAGTCAAAATAGAGTAGTACAAAGTCTGTAAACTAATTAGTCTACACAAATCTGTTCATACAAGCATAAGCATCTAAAGAAACGTGTCTTAAAATCAATTGGTACAAGTAAAGGAAAACAAAAGTAAATACACAGATCACTGCTTTACACACTATTATGAGGCACCACTACAATCAATTAATAACATACATGCCATATGGTTATAACCACATTGTTCAGATCTAGTGCTAGAAGTTAATAAAATTCTACAAGTAATTTTGACACATTTCCCGTAAAAGAAATTAAAGCAAAAAAAAGGAAACTACAAAAGTGTACCGAAGCTAGATAACCACATTATATCACAACAGCTAATTCAGACTAGTTGAATAGTTGTAGCCAGCTAACCACATTATACCAGATGTACCAAAAAAAACAAGCCATACTGTTAACTAGTTGAAACTAACTAACCACATTATATCACAGTAGCTCAAATGAGAATCATGTAAACCATGTTCCTTCAACATAATACGAATTAACTACAAATTAAACTCTGTTAATTTAACAACAAATAAACCATCTTCCTACTAATTGGAAAAACTTCACCAATGGACTATCAACATTGGTCATCTATACAAAATTACACAACGAATCTATAGACCCAGCCTTCCATCCAATAAATCCCTAAGGCCCCGGTCGTTTTACTTTGGATTGTCCTGGTTTGACATGGATTGATGTGGTTTAAATCCTATCTAAGTCAAAATATACTCTAATCCAATCTAATCCAGTCCAATCTAACGTAGAGGTGGGTTAACCGAACATAGCCCAAAGGATATGAATCCCTAACACTGAAAGAGCTGAATCTACAAAACACATCTTACTTCCAAATAATTTGAAGGGATGGAATAGAAATTAGAAGAAAATAATACTAACCTGCATCGCGGCGACCTGTGGAGACTGGACCGGCGCCAGATCCTCCTTGCCACCGACCGGCATGTTCAGATCCAACATTTCCACCTCGTCGAGGTCCGCATGCACCAACTCCTCCTCTCCGAGTGCCGCATCGACCAGAGCGACCAGCGCGGACCGACGACATCCTCTACCGCCATGGCCCTCCACCACCTCGACCGCATCTGGGCGGCTCACGGATCCAAACCCCACCCTTGCAGAACCACCTGCATCGCTGCCGGACCCCACTCCCGCCATAGTCGGTGTCGAAATATCGCGGTATGGGAGAGCTCGAAGGCCTTAGGCGGAGGAGACGATGGGGAGAGCTAGGGTTTTCTCCCGCGCTCTTCTTTCCGTATCTGGTGAGGCAAAAGGGGGAAAATGGTGGGGATGAGGCCAGGCGAAGCGGCTGAGGGAGCTCTTATATGTCGCGTCGGTTCGTTTCAACTGACGTCACCCGCGCACGTGACACCCACCCGTACAAAACTGAATTTTTTCAGCAGACTACTTCTATTTTCTGGATAACTGAATTTTCAAATTTCTACATGAACCAAGTTTTGAATCTGAAAAAACTCTACAAACAGAAAATGTGTCCCTTGGAGTCCTTAAACAATGGTGAAAACCTCATGGAATTCAGACATACACAACTCCTGAAATCCAAATCTGAATTTTTAGGTCAAATTCGCGTCGAACGCAGAGGACGCATATGTACGAACCAAGCTGACCTAACAATATATCCATGATTAAACCACATCTTGTGGACCTAAAAATGATTTTTGCCAAAACAAATTAGGTTGCAATGATGTAGATGTAGATCAATATTTCAATGTTTTGACCATATTAACCAAAATTTGACTTGAGGTAAAATTTGAGCAAACAATCATTTGACAATGAACAAAGTGGTCACATTCCAACTAAATGACCCCAAATACCATACCATGTTGGTGAAATACAAATTTTATTCAAATTTTTGAACTACCTTTACAAAATGTAGTTGAATTTCAATTATTAAAATGGAAAATGGTATTTGAAATCATAATTGGACCAAAAACCCAAAAGATGAAATGTGTGCTATGACAAGATACACCTACATGCCAAATCTTAGACCATTCTGAGAAAGTATGCCATGGAGTTGGGCATCTCCTAGGTAATTTGTGTACTTACACATGAGACTCACACTTGAAACCAAGTGTGAGAGAGCAACCTCAACTTTCATTCAACAAACTCAAGATTTATTATTTTTTGTGCAAACTAGGGTACAATGTAAGACACATGGCCAATTTTTTATTATTTTTTGATTTTTTTTAATTTGCTTATTTTGTATCAATTAGTATCCTTTTTGCTTAATTTTAATTTACATTTTTACCATTTTCTTAATTTGCTGCTTATTAATGTGTTGATTCCATAGTGTGTATCAACTAGTATCCTGTTAAGTGTAATGATCAATGCGTTTGAAACTTAAATTCATCCGAGTCTTGTTTCATTCTAGTGATTATGATTGCTCATATGATATCTATCAGTTAATAGTTATCAGATTACATTCTGAATTTATATAATATAGAATTTGTAGAGATTTCCGTTCAACGCGCCACTCTCCCAAATGTCATGCGTGGGTCCAATGTGAAAGCAATGGGAAAGTGGACTATATATGCAGGACTACACGATTCCACACCCACGCGTGCACCAGAGGAAACCGAACCGCCAGCATCTATATAGCACATCGGTCTCATCGTCTCTCCCACCATCGTCCACTTCTTCCCCAATCTGCCGAAAACCCCAATCCGCTCCCACCACCGCACCACCAATCTCATCCTTTAGTGAATCTGCAAGATGAAGCACGCTCGCGAAGACGAGCCGGAGTCGAAGGCGGTCGGCGGCTCTGGCGATGCACCCGCGGTCGTCGCCGCGGTGGCGGGCGAGGAGTCTTCTTCGGGAGCACCAGCCGCTCGTCGGCGCGCCGTGACCGTTGTGGACTCCACCGTACCGGTCGTGGTCGCCGTCGATGCTGAGAAGAAGGAGGACGTCGTGGCTCCCACGGCAGATCTACAGAACCCGCATGCAGGCTGCCAGGTCATCATCGTGTCGGACGATGAGTACTATGACGGCGAAGACCCTGACTCCATCGAGTACCTCTATGAACAAGCCCGCAAAGAAGATGTACCGTTCAAGGAGGAGGCCTCCGATGACGGCACCGAGGTTCTGAGCTGTTCTGTTTGATCTCCTCTGTTCATCTTACTGTTCACATAGGGTTTGTTCGTAGAGTAGATTGATTTGTGCTGTCTAGGTGGTCTTCTAGTTATTCTTGATTCTAGGGTTCGTACGGCTCCTTTGTAATTGACTTTGATTTGATCTGCCATATTAATGTGATGATTCCATAGTGTGTTTGAATTAGTATCCTGTTTAGTGTAACGATCAATGCGTTTAAAACTTAAATTCATCCAAGCCTTCTTTAATTCTACTTATTATGATTGCTCATATGATATCTATCGGTTCATAGTTATCAGATAACTTTCTGAATGTGTTAAGGTAGTTAACTTGTAAATGATTCATCATTAAGTGCCTTAAATTCATCTGAGTCTAATTTGATTGTAGAGATTATGATAACAAGAATTTTATTTGGGAAGAAATGATTGATCTGATGAATGGAATTTAATGTGTAATGATCAATGCGTTTGAAACTTAAATTCATTCGAGTCTTCTTTCATTCTAGTGATTATGATTGCAAGAATTTTATTTAGGCAAAATTGGTTATTTGCCCCTAAAGTTCACATGCCTTGAATTATGTCCCCAAAGAATATTGTTCTTTAATAAATTATCCATTATGGACTTTGAAGCAGATAGAAATGAACGCTCAGGCGTTGCAGCGCTCACTAGACATGATAAGACAAAACTGTCCTTGATTCATCAAATATTGGTCACACAACATTATCCTCGATTCATCAAATATTAGTACTATCACCGCAACACAAAACTATCCTCGATTCATCAAATGTTAGTACTATCACCGCAACAATTTACAATAATTTTGGCAGCATTGTTAATTTTTTACAGCTTATTTAGTTTGATCGTTGTTGTGCTCCTGTTTATCTCACTTCTTATGTATTTCAAAATTCACAGGAAGACTCTGACGACGTGGGCCACATCAAGGACGACAGGGACCGCAAGAGCCGCTTTGTTCTTAAGCGGCTGGTGAGTGGCCAGATACCTTTCGGCAGCCGCGGGGAGCTATCTTGCCCATTCTGCGGCAGGGTCATCACCAAGAACTTAGAGAGCATGATCCAGCACGCGGATGGCGTTGGCGTAGGCAGCAGGCAGAAGCACAAGGGCCACACCAAGGCAAAGCATGCCGCCTTTGGCAGATTCCTCGACAAGTACGTCAAGGGTGGCCTCATCCCGATTATCGGTCCTGCTGTTGGCCCTCATGTTCTGTTTCCACAAGTTTAGTTTATGTTTGTGTTATCCCCTGGAGATGAAGAGAAACTGTGTGCTGTTTGAAGACTAAGTTTTTATTATGTATGGTGGAAGCTGGGCAATCATACCCTGTTGTTTAAGACTATGTTAATGTGTATGGAGTTTGCTGTTGCGTTAATGGTGCACTTGTTATCTAAATTCTCATGTTGATGCACACTGCATTTGTTTACTAAATTAGATGGTTTGATGCTTTATTTTGTAGCTAAGAAAGTTTGAAGTAAGTTTGGACTACAAAAAGTTTTTGAAACCAATCTCAAACCAGAAACTTATGTACTTTACATACTGATGATCCTTCAGAATGTCTAAAAACAACCACAAACATGAAAGGCAAACTCCTTATTTCCAATACTTTTCATAAAATTTGCAAAATATTCTAAGTAAAGGATTTAATTAATATAGCTAATTCTTTCCTTGTTAGTCTCAAGATTCTATTTTAGAGGATCTTACAGGACCTAACTATGACGACTAAGTCAGAGCAATAAAAACCAAATCAATTTCCTTGCTCTACGCACTAAATGTAATCAATATATTTTCTTGTTTTGCCTAACGGCTAAAGCTAATCACGTCGAGCCCACAAATTAATCTTACAACTGGGTCCAGGCCCGGCATGCAAGCATAGTCGGACCATATATATACGCTCTCCCTCCAACAAACCCTAAAGGCATAGTTGGAGTCAGCGCCGCCATCTAAACCACCTTTGCCTAGGCTGCAGATCTGTCGAGAGAGAGGGATGGCAAAGGGCAAGATCGTTGCGGTAAAAATCTAACCTATCTAGTTCGCATGTACTGGATCTATTTGGAAAAAAATGTACGGCCAATGATCTTTAAATTTCCTTTTTTTTGATTCATAGTGTCCTTGGTGTTTTGACACCAAGGGCCTGTGCGGCCTAGGCGACAAGATCAAGTCCTTTTTCGTTCTCACCCTTGTAGAGAATTTTGAAGAAATGATGTAACTGGTTTTATTTTTTGTATTATCATCAGACTTTCCTGTTCCACCCTTTTGTCATGAATTATAACATATGTTAGTTTGTCATGTAGTAAACATGTTCCATTTTCCTTCAGTTAATACCCTGCTATGCTAGAGTGAATTTCCTTAAGAAGTTTGCCATCGACTTTGTCGACCACGAGAATGATTTTGTGGTCGAGGTGGTTACGGAAGAAGGGTTCGAATTCAACGTTGATTGTATCAACAAGGATGGCAGAACATATCTTGAAGGCCAATATTGGAGAGAATTTGCTAGAGTCTACAATCTGGATGTTGGAACGGAGCTTGTCTTCTCTACCGACATGCAAGGTCCATCTACCCCTGTGACGTCGATCAACCTACCGATCACCCACCCATGTAAGTAACTGCTTATTTGAAGTACTCCCTCCGTTTACAAATATACGATGTTTAGGAGTTTGTATAAAATGGATGTATATATGTAGATCCACTAAAATATTTAGGTTCACCCATTTTGCTCGGTTTCTAGTCTACTTTGTAATGTGTAGAATGTCACCGATGGAATTGTCTCTAATTTTTTCCTTATGAAAAAGAAGTAGTTGCTTTGTGTTTGGCACGATATTTTTTCCTTGTTCCTAAACAATCTTAATGTTGACGTACCTACCATGCATTAATCTTAATTTTGATTCAGTAATATTCATTTAATTAAGTATTTGAACTTGTACAGCATATTACAATCTAACCCAGGATAAGAAAAGCATACTTGACGCTATGCATGCCACTGATGGAACCATAATTAACTGGAGAATGATGGAGTCAGTGGTCAGCAATGTTGACATCATTGACACGCTAGTTGATGAACATGGAGCTGGGCCTTATCAAGTTGGAAAATGTGAGTCTCTGATCCACACATTAAGCTGGACAAATTGCAGGAAGAAAGAGCTGGTAAGTATGAGTGATCTACTTTGTTGTGCCTATAATTTTTCGATTAACAAATGTTCACATTGTGCATGTGGACCAAGAACAGAAACTCCCGTGACGCCTTGTCCCTGAAGACATGGCTGAATATGGTGAAATCACAACTGTGTGTGATAAATACACAAAGGTCAAAGGGTCGTACTCAATTTCTCCTGAGGATGGCCGAGTATGCTGCGCTGGGTGGAGGGAAGTGATGTCACAGGAGGAGGATTTTCGGCGAATTGGAGACAAGATGTTTTTCATGCTGTACGTGGGACGTAAGGGGGCTTTCCTATTTTCCTTCTATGTTCCAAATGTGGAACTTTAGTAGCCTTGATCATTTTCACTATGATGGTCATGGGTCATTTGTTGACCTAATAATATGAGATGTTAAGACAATATTTTACGGTCCTTTCATTATGTGGCATTAGTATGTCTGAAGACATGGTTAAGTGTAATGGTACTATTAAATTTTTTATGAGCTGAAATATATTATGCCTGTCGTTGCTGCCAATTATAGTGAAATCGTGTTAATTGAGTTTATTTCATCGGTATCTATGAATATTTTATGAGCTACAAATTTTATGCGTGCACAACTTACTAGACGGACATGTCTGTCGCGTAGGTTGTGTCACGTAAAGAAGTATCTATCTCCAGTAAATCTATTTTGCTGCTGGTACGACCATATATATCATTGTAATTAATAATTTTGTGTATAACATGGTTACTGGGAATTGAATGCAATAGTCTCCATAACTAGTATCAAATAGTACAACTGCGTGCTAGTATTTTAGTAACGCATTTTCACAAGGTACTAGTCAATATCACTATCAACATCTGAAATGCTCCTCCCAAATTCATCAACAACCGGTTCCAAGTCTTCTTGTTCTTCGTCGCTCAGGTTCATATCATTGTTTACACCATTTTCCCCTCCTAGTTGTCTAACAGTCCGAGAGTCAACAAATATCACATCATCAGAGCGATCAGCCATGTCGTCTTCATGATCATCAACATATTCATCTTCCTCGTCCTCAGTTTGGTGAACAATGGGATCTTCCGAGCCTAGGTCTTCCTGGTATGCACCTGCATTGCCTTCATCATCTTTTTCTGGAACATCGTATACATTCCTGTGCTTGAAAGTTTGCACCACCTTCCAAGGATCACCAAATTCTGTGTCTTCCAAGTAAAAACAAGTTTCTGCTTGGTGAGCTAATATGAAAGGGGCGTTCTTGTACCACAATACAGACGTATTGATGCTTTTAAAGTATCCATCATCCTTCATCTCCGTGGTTTTCCTACTTCCAAGGTCAAACCAATCACAGCGGAACAAGAACACAGATCTGTCGCCGTGCTTGTTTCTCGGGTACTGTAACTCAAGAACCTCCTTCATCACACCATAGTATTCTTGATCTTGTTCATCAGAAACGGAACCCCTTGTCATTATGCCTGAGTTATGAGTCCTCATGTTCTTCTCACGCTCGACGGAATGGAACCTAGCGCCATTTACATTGCACATAGGGTGTACAACTACACGAGCATCTGGACCAAGTGCTAGTGATTTTAAATCTTCTGGAGCATTGTCCAAATTACTGACATGTTTTTTAATCCATGCAGGGAATTCTTTCTCTAGTTCCGCCTCAATGTTGTTCACACCCCTGTTCTATAGTTGTTGTCGGAAATTCCTAAAAATCAAAAACAAATTAGTAATGGTACTACTATAACACAAAATATTACTGAAAATTTTGAATGATTAATAAAAAGGTAAATAGACCTACCGAATATAATTTTGTGCCTCATCACAGTTCTGAAGTACATACCAAACCATACTGTCAAATTCTTTGGGAAAATACGTCAACTTGGATAGTCCTAAACCTCTGGCTCCATCTGAAAAAATATCAAACTCTAGCGGATCAACTCTTTGTTTCTTATCTTGGTTCCTCTCAGGCTTGTTATGTCTGGTTTCTATGACATCGCCCAAAAATTTAAGCAATGATGCAAGCACTCATCCACGATATATCCCTCAGCAATTGAACCTCCAGGCCTTGATTTGCTACGCACAGTTGATTTCAGGTACCCGAGCCTTCTTTCAACTGGATACATCCAACCATATTGAACAGGCCCCCTCTGAAGTGCCTCATCAGGTAGATGAATAGCCAGGTGCACCATTACATCAAAGAATGATGGGGGAAATAGCAGCTCAAGCTTGCAAAGAATTATGACAATTTCAACCTTCATTCAACGCAACACATATGCTCTTAGAGTTTTGGCACACAACTCCCTGAAAAACCTTTTCTGTTTATATTTCAATATACCGAAACCCATATAAGACTGCATCGGATTAGCAGGTATATAATTGTCGGGATGCCCCAAAACATTAGGAGCAAAAAAAATCCAAATGGAAAAAAAGATAGTAGAAGCTACCCGACCTACAAGATCCTTTACATAAAAATAAGGGTAAGAAGCAATTTTATCCATCTCAGAATGTACACCCAATGGATTATTTGATCCATATTGAAAGTTTCCCAGTTCAGCAATGGTCTCATACATCGCCTTTGATGCAATCCCTCTCAGACCAGCTGGCAACAGACGCTGCATAAGTATGTGGCAGTCATGCGTCTTCAGACCGTGCACTTTACCCCCTGGGATGTCCACACATCTTGCTAAGTTTCCAGCAAAACCATCTGTGAACCTAGTGTTGGCCAAATACTTGCACAATTTTTGTTTGCCTTCCTTTTGAAGCGTCCACAGTGCTTTCTCCTTTGAAAAACACTTGGCCTCAGGTTTCATCCAGAACTTCTTCCTGACATTAAATTTCTCCAAATCAATTCTACCACCAATAGTGTCCTTGTTCTTTCCATCAAGCTCAAGAAGGGTACCAAGGATATTGTCCAATATGTTCTTCTCAATGTGCATCACATCTAGGTTGTGAACAAACTTCAATCTTGACCAGTATGGCAGATCATATAAGCTGATCTTGAGGTGCCAGGTTGGCTCACCAGTCATGCCACGCTTTCTCTTCCTAGTTGATGGATTGTTCCCTGGCCTGTAATCCTGAACTCTCTGTACCCTCTCCTCTCTTTCTGCAAGTGTGAAACTTGTTGGTGCATCCTTAGGTTCAGGTTTTCCATTGAAGGCTCTGCTACTCCTCCACTTGTGATCGTGAGGTAGAAATCGACGATGACCAATATAACCAATTTTATTATGAAAATACTCGTAGCAAGGATCCTTATCACAGTGTGCACATGCGAAAAACCCTCTTGTGCTATGGCCAGACATCGTGGCATATCCAGGATAGTCATGAATCGACCAAAGAAATGCAGCATGCAACGGAAACTCTGTACCTATGCACGCATCATATGTGCCCACGCCACTCCATAGCTTCATCATATCTTTTATCAATGGCTGCATAAATACATGAAAATCCTTTCCTGGTGAATTTTTTCCAGGGATTAGCAATGACATCATGAAGTTGGATTGATCCACGCACATCCATGGTGGGAAGTTGTATGGAATGACAAAAACTGGCCACATACTGTATGAACTACTCATGTTTCCATATGGGTTGAATCCATCTGTCGCAATACCAAGCCTTATGTTACGGGCATATGAAGAAAACCATCCAAACTCCTTGTCAAAGTGCTTCCATGCTTCACCATCAGCTGGGTGCCTCAAAATACCCGGTTGCGCAACCCTCTTCTCCTTGTGCCACTTGGTGTTCATCGACGCTTCCTTGGAAACAAAAAATCTCGGTAACCTTGGGATTATAGGAAAGTATTGAAGCACCTTGTGGGGAATCTTTCTCTTTGCTTCCGAGTCTTTCCACCTTGAAAATCCACACTCGGGACAATGAGTTTTTTTGGCATGGTCTCCCCAAAACAGAGCACAGTCATACTTGCATACATGAATTGTGTCATAACCAAGCCCAACCTCAGAAAGAACACTCTTAGCTTCAGCATAGGACTTGGGAAAATTCACTTTTGGCAAAGCAGCACATAAGACAACCATAAATTGATCAAAAGCTCTATTTGTGACCCGGTTGTATGATTTCACGTAAAGCATCTTCATAATGAATGACAACCTCGTCTCAGTGGTGCATCCCTCGTGAAGCTCTTTCTTAGATTCTTCGATGAGTTTCGCATAGAAATTAGTGTCACTTGGGCCTCTGTCACCAGAATCATGCAGCTCATCTAACATCTTGTCAACATGATCATTATGATTCTCATTTCCATCATCATAATCATCATCGTCATCGCTTTGATACAAACTATGATCATAGTTTTCATCAGGACCATCATCTTCTCATGACAACTCCACTTTGTGTACGAAACTGCCATACCATTGACGTGTAAGTGATACTCAACAGTGTCCTGAGTCTGCTGCGTAATATTAAGGCATTTTTGGCATGGGCACAATATTGATGCACCTTCGTTGCAGTTTGCGCGCGCAAACTCCATAAACTCGCGGACACCTTGTATGTAAAAAGGGGTGAACTTGCGCCCATGAGTAATCCACTGTCGATCCATCGCCTACAAAAATATATATAATGTGTTCCACTCGAGTCATGATGCCATTCAATTTGTACTAATCGATGTGAAAATTGTTTACCAAAGTCCAAATAAATCACAATGTGTAACATAAACACCAATCCAAATCAATTTCATAACAGATCTCAAAGGAACTCACATGTGCTTCCTATCGCCATGCGCCGGCCTGCCGCGAATCCTCGCTAGCTGGGATCGTGATCGATCATCGTGATCGCGTAGGCGCAAATCGCCGGGACTTGTAGATGAAGGGCCAGCGAATGTCGTGATCGCCTGGACAAGGGATACCCTTGACGGCGCTCGTTTGCAAGAACAGAGAAGAAATCTGTTTGGAAGATCGCACAAGACCTAACTATAACGATCCATGTTTGTACATGCCACGTACTGCACATAGAGTTTACAAAATGGTAGGCCAATCAAACAATTCAAAAACCGAACGGTAGCCCAGCGGTAACGAAACGTTTTACTTTGTACTAGGTCCTCGGTTCGAAACCCATCTTTGCTCTTTTATCGTTTTTAACACAATTGCTAACTCGTTGGTCCCACGAACAATCGGTGACGGCTTAATCTACGATGCTCTAAAATCCGTCGTGCGGATAATCGGCGACGGTTTGCCGTGACACGAAACGCGACCGTCACGCATTATCAAGCATACATGACGCCCAAAACTAATCCATCACCTATGGTTACTTTCGGTGACGGTTTTGAATTTTGTCACCAGGCAATTCGTCACCGATTCTAGGATCTGTTGTAGTGGAGGGAGGTGGCTCCTCGCGCACCTGTGGCTCGCAAGTCCCGCGGCCAGAAGCAGCGCGAGATCGAGGCAAGTCGGAGCCTTGAGGAGCATGACATCGACGACGAGGGCGCGAACGAGCATTCCTCAAAGCGAACGATGACCCCAGCGAAGGCGGCTCCGAGGAAGGCTAGGTCGCCGAAGAAGGGAAAGTTGCCGGTCAAGGCCAAGTCGCCAATGAAGACCAAGCCACCACTGAAGGCCAAGTCCTCGACCGTGGCTTTCGACTCGGAGGACGACTCCGAGGAAGAGGTGGGGAACTCCCTCAAGATGCAGGCCTCCGACCCGGTGGGGGAGGATGTAAACCTGGAGCTGGAGCTGCCGATCGATTTCATCACGCTAGGCTCGCCGGCGCCTTTCGAGCAGCGATTCGAGGTCACCACAGAGTCGACGACCCCGTCGTCGAAGGAGACGACTGCTCCGTCGGTGTCGGAGGTTCCTCCAACAGCAGCCTCGGCGATGAAGAGGCTGATACATTGCAAATGTATCTATAAATTTTGATGTTCCATGCCTGGTTTTATCTACTTTCTTATGTTTTGTTCCAACTTTGGAGTACTTTTCATACACTTTCTTGGCCTAACCTATTAACAAGATGCCATAGTGCCAGTTGCCTATTTTCTACTGTTTTTGGTTCCAGGAAGTCAGAAAAAGAATATTCTCGGAATTGGACGGGACAAAATCCAAAGTCAGTTTTTGACCGAGAGGGACACGGAGCCAGAGGGCTGCCACACCACCTGGCCGCGCGGCCAGGCCTGGCCCGTGCCAGGGGGTGGTGTGGCTGCCTAGGGCACCCCCTCGGCCTCCCTTTCCACCTATAAGATGCCTCTGATACCAAAACCCTAAGGACCCGATCAAAAATTCCACGAAAGAGTCTATAGCCACCATCATCTCCATCCCTAGATCGGGAGGGATTCTGAAGCTCTTCTTGGCACCCTTATGGAGGGGAGAATTCACCCTGGAGGCCTTCTTCATCACCATGCAAGCCTCCGGTGTGATGTGTGAGTAGTTCATCCTTGGACTCCGGGTCCATGTAGTAGCTAGATGGCTGGTTCTTCTCCTTTGTGCTATCATGTTTAGATCTTGTGAGCTTCGTTCATGATCAAGATCATCTATTTGTAATTCCTACATGCTGTGTTTGCGGGGATCCGATGGATATTGAGATGCTATTTCAGATTGATTATTGATTTTATCATGTCTTTGTTATTTGTGATCTTGCACGCTTTCTGTTGTTAGTAGCTATCTTGGCCAAGTAGATGCTAGAAACTCCAAGAGTTAGTATTTATGCTCGATAGTGGGTTCATGCAGCTAGTAATCTGGGGAAGTGACAGAAATCTCTAAGGTACTAGATGTGCTATTGCTACTAGGGAGAAAAAAATGGTCTTTTGTTCATGGAACATTAGTACTGTTTACTTTACACTCAATGCGTAATGCAATTATCTGTTGCTTGCAACTTAATACCGGAGGAGGCTCGGATGATAACCTGAAGGTGGATTATTAGTCATAGATGCAGTTGGATGGCGGTCTATGTATAATGTTGTAATGCCCAATCGAATCTCAAAGGAATCAAGATGATTAGTATATGCATGTATGCTTTCTCGATGTTTGTCAATTGCCCCGCTGTAATTTGTTTACCCAGCATGTTGTCTATCTTAAGGAGAACCACCACTAGTGAACTATGGACCCCGGTCCTTTCTTTTACCATCAATCTACAATCAACTGTTTACTACTTTCTATTTACTTTCTGCAAACTATTACTTCCTTCCACTCGATACGTTTAATCCTTTGTCTTCAGCAAAACCGGTGAGATTGACAACCTCATCGCAAGTTGGGGACAAAGTTCTGTGGTTGTGTTGTGCAGGATTCCACGTTGCTTCTAGCACCGGTAGTGCGCCCTGCCAAAGCTCAGCTAGCAACACCTTTGAGGTTTTTCCTTGCTCCTGCTGGATTGATAACCTTGGTTTCTTACTGAGGGAAAACTTGCTGCTGTGCTCATCATACCTTCCTCTTAGGGTTCCCCAACGAGCTCGATATATTTTGGGCCATCAAGCTATTTTTCTGGCGCTGTTGCCGGGGAGTCAAGGACATCTTCAAAAGGGGAGTCCCTCATGGCCAATCTCTTTACTTTGTTGTTTTTGTTTTGCTTAGTTTATTTTCTTGTTTTGTTTGCTTGCTTCTTTATCAAAGAACACACAAAAAATTAGTTTCACTAGTTTGCTTTTTTATTTAAAAACACACAAAATGACTACTCTTGAAAACACCAAGTTGTGTGACTTCACTATATCACCCGAGGAAATGATTTTCACTTTTAAACAAGGAATTGAGGAGAGTTTCAAAGAAGCTTGGTCTAGAATCTGTGATCTACATGAAAAAAATGAACCTAAAATGACTCCAAACTTGTTCCTTAGCAGTTTTTAACTTGGAATTTCTCTTTCATATAGATATGCTTTGGATGCTGTTGTGGGAGGAAATTTCCTCTAATGCAATGAGGATGATGCTGTTAATGCCATAAAGAAGTTGATCTTTACTTACAACTTGCCTAGCAAATCTGATTCTTCCTTTGTGAACATATTTGCTAGATTGAACACTCTTGAGACCCACACTACTACTTTAAAGGATTGCTATAACACTCTTAGAGAGCATCATGATTATGTTCCAATAAATTATGAACCCTCAAAGTGGCTCCCAACAGTGAAGATTGTTATAAATAATGAAACTTTTTAAGCTCATTGTGATATCATGTCTGAATTTTGTCTTATGCCCAAAGATGTCTATGAATCTTTGGGGGCTTTCTGAAGGAGGAGAATAAATATTTCTTGCTAATAATGCCAAAATATTACCCCTTGGAATAGCTGAAGGAGTGTTTACAAAGATCCTAGGGAAGATGGTTTCTACTGATTATCTAATTATTGAGTGTGCAGGAAAAAGACAAATTACACTTGGAAGATCCCTATAAGCTCCTTGGAGCAATAATAGATGTGGGAAAGGGGACCATGCACTTTGCTTCTCCACCAAACAATCATATGTTCCCCAAGGTTAATAATAAAAGTAAGAGAGGTAAGGGCAAGAAATTCGGTTTTAATGCTTCTTCATTGGAGAACACTTGATTTTTTCTTGCTTCTTATGCCTAATTTAAAGGCGTTAAAGAAAAATACTTATTGGGAGATAACCCAAAAGTTTTAGATGAGTCTTGGAAGTTATTACTTCAGTAATAACCTCTCCTTATCCTTTTTATTTGCTTTTTGTGCCAAGAGTAACCTCTAATGAGAGAGAAGTAATGATTGGGAAAGTGGCTGTCCCGAAACAGATTTCTGTGCTTCACCGTAAAAATTCGTGTAAAATCTCTGTACGTCCTTTTGAGGCGTGAATTTTTGTGCTTCTGCCACATGTTTCTATCTAACTTTCGTTAGTTAAACACTTTTTTTATTTGAGCAATAGAAGGTCTTTGAAAAAATTTGTCTTTACCTGCTGGTCTGTTTTGACAGATTTCTGCCATTAATTGCATTTGCTTCTTGTTGGTTCCTTTTTGAGTTCTTTTGGGGAATTGAGCTTTTTGACAGAAGTGATACAGTAGCTTGTGTGTTATTGGAAGTTTTATTGGTGTTGAAACTGAACCCAAAGACTTATTATCTTGAGTGCACTAATGTTGCTAATAAAGATTGTGTGAAGTTTTGTATGAACGAAAAATTATAGGTGTATGGAAGGAGTGAGTAATGACATGAAGAATGAACTAAAGCTCAAGCTTGGGGATGCCACGCATGTCACCCCAAGAAATATCCAAGAAGTACAAGCTTAAAGCTTGGGGATGCCCAAGGCATCCCCTTCTTCATCAATAAAAATCCCAGGTTTCTTCCAAACGCTTCACTTTTATTGTTTCATGCAGACTTGTGTTGTTCTTGGAGCGTCTTCTTTTTCGTTTTCGTTTGCTTAATTTTATTACTTTGCTGAATAAATTGGTTGGACCCCCTCTTTCATACATTGGTTTTCAAATAGTTTGGTTTGGTTTGGAAAAAAGTAGGAAAGTTCATGCTTAAGTGATAAAGAGAGCTTGTTTTTGACTGTGGCCTATGCTTTGTCATGCCATGCTTGATATTGTTTTGGATTTATGCTTAGTGTTCTTTGCTGTAGCATGACATGTTATAAACAATTGAGATTTCTTAATGTGCCTTGGAAGGATCATGTGTTGTTTTAGCATAATTAACGCATAGTATTGTGATATCACTACTAGGAAACGACCTATAGATAGACAAGATGTTCAGTGGCACATATCCGAAAGAATGCGCCACAGGAAAACATCAGTGGCACACAAGAAAGCATGTGCCACAGAAGATTGGAAGTTCTGTGGCACATTTTCTAGAACATGCGCCATAGAAGATTGGTGGGACCCGCCGGCCGAGGTGGGTTGATCCAAGTTCTGTGGCACATTCAGAAATATGCGCCACAGAAGTTGCCTCTTCGGTGGCGCATATTTTCTCATGCGCCATAGAACATGGAGGGGGCCTCACCACAGAATCTAAGATCACCCAAGTTCTGTGGCGCATGTTGTCATATGCGCCATAGATGTGTGTCACTTCTGTGGCGCACAAGTCCGACATGCGCCACAGAACTTGGAGGTGGGCCGCACATCTCGAATCTTATTCACCCACTTCTGTGGCGCATATGGACTTATGCGCCACAGAAGTTTCACATCTGTGACGCATTTCCTCCATATGCGCCACAGATGAGGGCATCCAGATCCATGTTAAAAAGGTGACAAGAGCTAGCTTTCTTATCTATCTATCCACCACCAACCATTTCACATCTCTACCTCCTCCCAACTCGTCTTCCTCCTCCCTCACACCCCATATTACCCATAGTTTCTCCATTTTCTTGTAACTAAACCTACTTTAATCCATAGATTGGTAAGTGGAAGCTTCGCTCCAACTTCTAGATCTAAAAGTTCCTTACTTTTCTCTCTCACATCTCTATTTGTTTACTAATTTCCTCTCCACCAACTTGCATTGTAGATCTATTTGTCCACACTCTCTCATCGCGCGGTCTCATCTTGCTATTATTGTGTCTACTATAGGTGAGTACTTGGCCATCATGAACATGTAGGTGAAGCTTGTCGCGCGGGCGGTGTGTGTGTGCGATCCATGGCGAGACGATGCTTGTGTGGTGCATGAATGTTTGCAATGGGAGGAAGTTCTTTGTTGGTTGCTTGTTGTTTGCTTGTTGTTGTCGGGCCCGGCCGATGTGGTTGCATGGATGTTTGCCGAAATGTTGATTCATTTCCATTTCGACAAATTTTTGCACTACCCATATGTCCTAATTTTAGGAAAGGTCATGCCGAATTTTTTCCGGCTAGCATTCATGCATGTGTGTGTTCATATGGTGTGGTTCTCACCTATACTCTCTGTTTTGACCGCTCAAGCAACCATGGTCCTCATGATGAGCAAAGGTCGAATTGCTAGGTACAAGAAAGGCGCGAAGGAGGACATGATTCTGAACAACAAGACCATGATAAGATGTCCATGTCGAACATGCAAACTGCAGCGCTGGATCGACCCTGAATCTAGACAATTGGAAGGTCACCTGCTCAGGCACGGCTTCATGCGCGACCTCAATGAGGCGCCGGCAGGACATGGTGGTGGTCACGAAGATGTGGGCGGGCGAGAAGACGAAGAGTCTACCGGGCATGATCATCATGACGAAGGAGATGCCGGCGGGCACGATCAGCATGTAGAAGGAGATGACGACGGACATGATCATTAAGAAGGAGAAGACGCGAACACACAGACGCTGCTAACTTCGATCTTGCAGGACCCTCATATTCAAGAACTGCTCCTCAAGGAGACAAGCAATGACAAAGCTGCAGCCAGAGAGAAAGCCAAGCTGGCCCAAATGGAGGTAGACAGGATGACTCCCTTGTATCCTGGGTGTCGCCCCGAGGATACACGTTTGAGTGTAACGCTCAAGGATCTAGAGATGAAGGCCGAACACAAATGGACCGATGTGAGCTTCAACGCGAACATGGAATACTGGCATGACCGACTTCCTAAGGGGAACACATTGCCAATAAGTATTGAGGAGGCCAAGAAAATCGTGTGCCCTCTCGACCTACCACACATTAAATACCACGCATGCATCAATGATTGTGCACTTTATCGAAACGAGTACGCTGATAGAACCACATGTCCGGTGTGTGGCCAAGGACGGTACAAGAGAGGAAACAAGAAAGTTCCTCGAAAAGTGGTATGGTACTTTTCTATCACCCCTCGTCTGCAGCGATATTTCGTAGATCCTAAGGAAGCAAAGCATGCAGAAAGAGAGAAACCCGAAGATGATCCAGAGAAGGGCAAGATCCCGAGACACCCTTCAGACGCTAGCCAGTGGAACGCATTAGACATCGAGTTCGAAGAGTTCGGGGGCGATGCAAGGAACGTCAGGCTGGGTATGAGCACCGATGGACTCAATCCTTTTGAAAACCAGAGTAGCACGCATAGCACCTGGCTCGTGTTTGTATGGCCATACAACCTCCCCCCGTGGCTATGCAAGAAGCAAAGGTATGTACACATGAGCATTCTTATTCAGGGGCTGAAAAAACCAGGTATCGATATGCATCTGTATCTCGGGCTATTGAGAGAGGAGTTAGCCAGCTTGTGGGAGACGCCGGCCTGTACGTGGGACGCCTACACTAAAGAATATTTTCATCTGAGAGCCGCGTTGTTCACGACCGTGCAGGACTATCCTGGTTACGCATATGTATCGGCCCAGGTGAACCACATACACAATGCATGTGTCAAGTGCATGGATGAGATACTGCATCTCCAGCTACCAAGGGATCCCGGGTCTTCGAAAACCGTGTTCCAAGGTACTCGAAAGTGGCTCCGCATGGATCACCCGTGGAGAAAACATGGTGATGTGTTCAATGGTAAGGACGAGCTCGAAAGAGCCCCGCGTCCAAGGAGCAGCGAAGAAATCGAAGAGCTTTTGAATAATTGGGTAGATTGCCCTACGCCTAGAAAAAAACGACCGAGGACAAAGCCGTTGCTGGGTGTATGGAAAGCAAGGTCTGTTTTCTGGGACTTGCCGTATTGGAAGGTCCTTCACACTCCCCATAGCCTCGATGTAATGCACATCACGAAGAACGTTACCGAGAGTCTGCTTGGCACTCTACTGAACATGCCAGAGAGGACCAAGGATGGGCCGAAAGCAAGAAAGGACCTTAAATTGCTTGGCATAAAGAAAGATCTTTAGTACCCTGATAGTGATGATGATGATGATCATCAGGAAGGGACTCAAGGTCGCCGCAAAAGAGTTAAGAAGAATGAGGTGGTGCTTCGCGCTGCCTACTTCACTCTGAGCCTGGAGGAGCTCGAGCAGTTTTTCAGGTGCCTCTTAGGAGTGAAAGTTCCTCACGGTTACTCAGGGAAGATAAGCAGATATCTGGACGTGGCAAAGAAGAGGTTCAGCGGTATGAAGTCTCACGACTGTCACGTGCTGATGACGCAGATACTCCCCGCTGCGATCCGTGGGATAATGGACGAGCATGTCCGTGAGACGTTGTTTGGCCTCTGTAACTTTTTCGACGTCATATCTAGGAAGTCGATCGGTGTGAAGCAGCTCGACAGGCTACAGGAAGAGATCGTGATGATACTATGCGACTTGAGATTTACTCCCCGCCCGCATTCTTCGACATCATGGTGCATCTGCTTGTACATGTCGTGGACGACATCATCCAGCTCGGGCCGACATTCCTGCACAACATGATGCCGTTTGAAAGGCTAAACGGTGTCATCAAAGGATTCGTTCGCAACAGGTCTCGTCCAGATGGAAGCATAGCCAAGGGCTTTCTGATCTACGAGTGCATCTCCTTCTGCTAGAATTATCTAACCACCGAGAACGAGGATCTTGGAATACCCACAAAGAAGCACCTCGGCAGGCTCGGTGGATATGGTCACCGTGAGGGCTGCCGCTCACTACATGTCGGCATTGATGGTCGACGCACTGATTTTGAAATGGCACACCGAGTCGCTACAACACATTGAAGTAGCACATAAGCTTAATCGAGCAGGAGTACGTCGACCAGGGCCGGCCGAGGAAGAAGGGAGACGTAACCAGAGAGCACAACTCCAGCTTCACGGGTTGGTTCAAGAAAAGGCAACTGGACAATCCCCCACAGACGCCTTCTACGGAAGATCAAAAACTCATATTCTCCTTGTCGCAGGGCCCATGGCACAACCTAAGGACCTATCAGTCATACGACATAAACGGTTACAGATTCTACACCGAGGAAAAGGACAAGAAGAGTGAATATCAAAACTCAGGAGTAACTATGTTATCCTTTGCTGATGACGAGACAACTGTGATGGAAAGATTCTACGGAAGGATCGAGGAGATATGGGAGCTCGACTACTGTGGAGAGATCGTACCGATGTTCCGTGTTAGATGGTCCAAGAACGTGGAAAAAGAAGGCCGCTATTTCACCACAATGGTTATACTAGATGCCAAATCAACAAAGAACGCCTCCGCAAAAAATGAGCCTTGGGTACTTGCTAGCCAAGTTGATCAATGCTTTTTTATTACCGACCCATCAAAGCCCAATCGTGTTGTAGTTAGGAGGGGCAAGAGGAGCATCATTAGAATGGAAGGAGCCACCAACGAGCAAAACTTCGACAAAAACGACGACCCGAAGATCGAAGAGGAATTCGACAAGTACTTCGACATGCCTACTACTACTAAAGTAAGAAGGAAGACCACACTGCCTACTAAAGGTTGTCCATTCACAAGAAGAAATCTCAAAGTGCACGGGCTAAAATATTCAACCGCGACGAAAAAGGGCAAGAAGATTGTGAAGAGACACTAGCAATTGTGTGACTTTTTGGTGTATTAATTCACATGTGTGCTTGAAAATTAAATATATATTAGTTAGAGCTAGACTAATAAATATAACGTGATTTTATATGTTCGGGGAGAGAGTTTTTTGAATAAATATGCATGTTTGTATATGTTCATGCTTTATTTTAAACATATATATAATTAAAATATTAAAAAAAAGAAAAAAAAGTCTGAGACAGCCAGGATTCGAACCTAGCTGCCCCTGGTTTAGAATGGCATAAGCAAGCAGACCACTAAGGCAAGTGTGTGATCTTGTCAAACTACTACGCGCGCTATGTTTTGTACTATGTTCACAGATTCTGTGGCGCATTTCGACAATATGCGCCACAGAAGAACTTCTGTGGCGCATATTGTCGAAATGCGCCACAGAATCTGTGGACTTAGCCAAATAAACGGTTCGGCCTTTCCCTGCTAATCCCCATCTGCATTTCTTCAGTTCCTACCTCGCCGCGCGCAAACCCTAGCCTCGCTGATGGGTTCGTAGCATGGAAAACAAAAAATTTCTACCGCAAGAACGAACAAAAACCCAGATCTAATCTAGATAAAAGCCAAGATCTAATCTATTAGACATGTGCAACGAGATAGATCGGTACTAACCCTTGTAGACCCGAAAGCGTTACGAGATTGGATCTCATGGTTGATGTAGTCGATCACATGCCGATCTCAAGATCGTGTGGATGATCCTTCCGGCGCCACGTTCCGGCAGCGCTTCCGCAGTCGGTCACACGTGCGGAGTTGAAGCAGACCTTCCTCTCCTCGTTCCAGCGAGCAGCGGAGGTAGTAGATCTTGTCCACGGAATCCCAGCAGCACGACGGTGTGGTGGTGGTGATGGAGTAGAGAATTCTGCAGGGCTTCGCCTGTGCCTGTGCAGAAGAAAGGAGGAGGAGAGAGGCGGCGGAGATTTGGAGTAGTAGAGGAGGGCTTGGAGGTGGCGCCTCCACCCCTCTATTTAAAGGAGGGAGGCGCCATGGGGAGGTGGAGTCCTTGTAGGACTCCCCTCCCTCCTTGGCCGGCGGATTGGGAAGGGGGGAGGAGTCCTCCTCCCCCACGACTCCTTGTCTTGCCCCACAAGGACTCCTTGATCCTTTCCTTGGTTTTCAAGCAAACTCCAAGAAATCATCTAGAACCTTCCGGAACATTCCGAAACCTTCTAGAATCTCCATACAAATACTCTGGAACATTTCCTACCTCAGAAAAGATCCCCATTATATGAATCTTACTCCCCGGACAATTCCGGAGCTCCTCGTGATGTCCCGGATCCAATCCGAGACTCCGAACAACATTCGGTCTCCAACGCACATTCCGTATCTACTTAAAACAACTTCGAACCTTAAGTGTGTCACCCTACGGTTCGTGAATATGAAGATATGATGAAGACACCTCTCTGATCAATAACCATCAGCGGGATCTGGAGATCCATAACGGCTCCCACATACTCAACGATGACTTCGTGATCGATAGAACCATTAACATACAAAACCAATTCCCTTTGTCACGCGATACTATACTTATCCGAGGTTTGATCGTCGGTATCTCCATACCTAGTTCTACCTCGTTACTGATAAGTACTCTTTACTCGTTCCATGATATGTCATCCCTTGTGACCTAGTCACATGCTTGCAAGCTAACTAGATGACGTTCCACCGAGAGGGCCCAGAGCATATCTATCCGTCATATGGATGGACAAATCCCAATCTTGGTCCATGCGCTTCAACACATACTTTCAGAATACCCAATGACACCTTTATGACCACCCAGTTACGAAGCGGTGTTTGATGTCATCAAAGTACCCATCCGGTGATGGTGATTAACATAACCTCATGGTCGAAGGATTAGGTTACTATGTATTTTAAAGCTTATAGCAATATGAACTAAATGACTTGATCTTATGCTACGCTTACTATGGGTGTGTGTCCATCACATCATTCTCCTAATGATATAATCTTGTTATTAATCACATCCAATGTCCATGATCAGGAAACCATGATCATCAATTAATCAACAAGCTAGTTCAACAAGAGGCTTACTAGGGACTCTTTTATGTTTACAAAACACACATGTATTAGTGTTTCCTAATAATACAATTATAGCATGGGATGTAAACATTTATCATAAACATAAAGATATAATAATAACTACTTTATTATTGCCTCTTGGGCATATCTCCAACACTCGCCGCCCTAGCCTCGCCACAGCCCATACGTGGAGGAGAGCCACCCCCGCTACCGGAGCCGTGGAGGAGGAGCCCGTGGAGGAGAGCCGCCCCCGCCGCCGGAGCCATGGAGGATGAGCCTGTGGAGGAACCTGTCCGTAGCGCGTAGGAGGAGAAGAGCAGTGCACAGTCGTCGCTCGCCACCGCCACCAGCAGCCACCTTGCCGTCCACCGTCCGCCAGCTAGTGTCCACCTCGCCGTCTGCCATCCACCGTCTGTCAGGTAATCGCTGATTCTGCATATCATGTTCAGTGACTCGGATTGTCTATACACAACTCTTTTTTTGCACTGCAGAGAAAATGAGCTCTTGCTCATGATTTTTTTACCATGTAAGATCACTCGTCACCCTACAGATAACCATGCGAATTAGTTTGTCGAAAAAACTGGGGCTGGGGAATGTAACTGTATTATTGTAGACATGGAGTTGAATGAACTAGGCATTGTAGGACGATGATGTGTTCTATTTGAAGCTGTCATTGTTTGATTGCTTGGAGACCAGTCTTATTGATAGCTGCACTCATCGCTGGAGGTTGTTTTCGTCGGACCCTTTGCATCAACATTTATCTGCCCGTGTGTACGCTGTTCTGAAAAACTGCTCCTCTCAGTAGCATGAATAGGGGGACAATTCGAAGGACGTGTTAATGGTCTCATTGTTTTGTAGGATACTAAAAAAATGCTAGGATGGTTTTTCCCCAGTTTTGCAATGTCACAGCTCATTTTAATCCTACGAGTTTTATTTTATTTTATTCCATTACGTGAAGAGCAAATGATTCTTTACAAGAGATCGGAGTAGATGCACTTTTACAATGGAATTTCTGCATATCATTTTCTGCATAAATAGTTCATAAATAATTTGTTTTACTGCATCGTGTTTTTTTTGCATCGTGTTTTTTCTGCATATCATTTTCTTGCCATTTTCTATGGAATTTGTTATCAAGCTAGACAGGATAATATATCTAAGCTACAAAAAAGATAACATAGAAAAAAACTACCAGGACAAAAAAACTACTAAGCTGTTAGGATAAAATTATTAAGCTGCCAGAATTACAAAGATAAAAATACTAAGCAACCAGAATAAAAAGATAAGATGCCAGGATATTTAAAAAAATAAGTTGTCAAGATAGTTAGCAACATGGTTTTGATGTGGTAAAAACACATGAGGAGTTGATATATATTTAGCATGTTTGACTGTGAGAGTTGTTAAAATAGTTGTATATTAGCTATAAATGCTACAGCTATTTAGAGAGTTTTACTTGGTTGACTGTGAGAGTTTTACTTGGTTGATATTTCACTGCTGCTGTTATATGGTGATGATGTTATATGAACCGGAGCCTTTCCATCCTATTTGCACTGCTGAAGGACATGTACTGCTGCTGTATAAACCAGAGCCTTTCCATCCTATTTTCTATATTAAACTATGCACTGCTGAAGGACATGTACTGCTGCTGTATATACTGATTATTTCTGCAGATTTGCACCTTTCTGAGCACTATAGAATTCTGTTTATGATCATACTATTCTGTCTTGTATGAGAAATACTAGGCATTCTAGTTAATATCTGTTATACATGCTGTATGGGGATGATGGTACCTGTTGTTGAAATGTCCTGTGGATGATGGATACTAGGGTCAATGCATGGGGGGATGGGGTCTTTTGTCTTGCAGGGATATATTTCTTCATTTGAGTTGCCCATTTCTCCCGAAGTATCGACTCACTTCCGTTTCGGTTGAGAAATGGGCACTCCTAGGTCAAAAAATTAGCAAAGGTCATGCCGAATTTTTCAGCCGAGATTTGTGCTAATGTTTTGCCTCTTTTAAATAGAGTAGTGCAAACATGTCGGGCAACAAGGAGTCTGGACCTTCTAAGCACATGATCAACGTCGAAGAACAAGCTAGACAGGCCAACCAGTCATTCTGGCAGGGGTCCCAACAGGAGGAGGAGGAGGCGATGAGGATGACACCACCACCGGAGGAGGAGACGACCGTCGCCAGAGCTGCTAGGGCCAATGAGGGCGGAGATCCTGATTACGAGGGGGACGAAGACGACTACGATGGAACTAGTGAAGGCGGCGCGGAAGAGCATGACACCATCGATGGCGGCGCCTGCACCGATGGCGGCGAGCGCACGGATGGCGGTAGTGGCAACCCGACCGCTTCTCAAAAGAAGAAGAAGAAGAAGGAACAGAAGGAGCGGAAGGTGCCAGTGCTCGCCACCGTCTGCGATGAGTTCACTGAGGTCACAGAAAGTGGCCTACCCATTGCGCCAGAGGCGATTGCTAAAGGGTACGGCCTGCAACTCGGGTGCATCGTCCGGGAAAGCATGTCGATCAACACGAAGTACATCAGACATGCTGACCATGCAGCTTTGGTTGATAACCTCCTTAAGAAGCTTCACAAGCTATACAGATTCCCAGAGCAGTTTAGAAACCTCGAGAGAAAGAACCCGGTGAACAAACTAGCCCTCACAAAGATGAGCAACGCCTTGAGCAGCTGGAAAACCCGGGTGAAGAATAGCATTGACAAAGGTGAAAGCTGGGAGGTTATTAGTAAGAAAAATCTCATGCTCGACGAAGAGGAGTTTAGGATATTCAAGGAGGATATAGCTACCGCTGACGCTATAAAATGGACTCAATGGGGAAGGAGTATGCGGGAACAGAACATAGGTAACCACCACCTTGGAAGCGGCAGTTACAGGGGGAAACAGGCCATTTGGGACAAGGAGGACGCCAAGCTTGAACGCCTTGGTAAAGACAACCCTTGGCTTAAAATCACGGACTTGCAGCTTAGGCAATTTGTTCGGGCCCACTACTACCTGGACAAGGAAATAGAGGAGTTCATCACCGACGATCCGGAGGTGAAGGCATTCAAGAAGAAGCTGGTAAGGAATTTATCGCTGATCTCAAGTCTATTGCATTCTAATTAAGATAATGAAGTCAAGAATCTAAATGGGTTCACCTTTCCTTGTCTCTGCAGGAGGATGAACTGAACGCTACTGCCACAGAGTCGTCCCAGGATTCGACGGAGCCGTGGGACACGGTTTTCAACAGGGCGACCAATGCTTACAAGAAGAGGGACAAGGGGTTGCCACCGTCCTCAGCTGGCCGTGTGTCCGGCTTCGGTACGAGCATGAAGTTCAAGGAGTACTACAAAGAGGACGCCAAGAAAAGAAGGGAGAGGAAGAACCAGGATAAAGCCGCTGTTGCAGAGCTGAAGATGAAGGTGCAGACACTAGAGGAGAAGGCGGTGGACGAGAAAACAGTGGACAAGTTAGTGGAAGAGAAGCTCTGCTCAATGATCCCTCCTGAGTTTTTGAGGGGCTTACTGCTTGGAATGTGGGAGGTCGACAGGGGCCGATACATCTGCCCAGCTTAAGCGACAGCAACTCGGGCATCAATGTTACCGTGTCGCCGGACCTGGTGACCCCACCGGCCGTCAACGTCGGGACGCAGCCGCTCGTTTTGGTCACACCGATGCCCCCTCCCGCCAAAGATACCAATAAGGCGTAGCCGACGGCGGTGGTGCTTCGTGAGGCACCCGAGCGGGAGATTGCAGATGATGATAGGCTGGCCGCCGGCATCGGCCGTGTCTCTACATTAGCCGAGATCCACGCGATCACCAAGGTAACTAATTAGTTAGTGCACGTCATCTCCTTTATGCCTTTGATGCATGACTATTGCCATCTCATGACGCCCAACAACATGTTTTTGCCTCGGGACACTTCTTGTGTACTCTTGCTTAAAGATGTCGGTGGTGAGTTGAAGGATGTTGCCAAGGGCACTCTTATACAACCGGTGAGCCACACGATGCACAACAATCCAATGGATGATGACGTGATGAGGGTCAGGTTGGCTCGGGTGTTGCCAGGGTGCGACGACATGGACCCCCCTTTCAACCTCAGGGAGCCGATGAGCACAAGACCCTTGGGGAATGCTACAACTGGCCCTTGACATGGCCGAAGACCCAGATTCGTCTTGCGGTGGGAGCACCGGCGCCACCTCTCGACCGATCATCGCCCGGCCACCACCTCGGAAGCCAGTAGCCGCCGTTGTCGCCACCACCAGCCGTCACCATCAACTCTTGGCAGCGTGTGCACCGCCACATGGCAAAGACGTTGTGCCGCAACCGCCGTCGCCCCCGCTACCACCACCACATGATGGCACCCATGAAGATGATGATGAATTGTCAACGTTGACGACTTCATCAACACCAGCGCCGCCAAAGGATTATATATGCCTTCTGTGGATGAAGAACCCTTCGCAGCTCGCGACGACCATCAAGCTGGTCGGCCCAATACATGCACGCAGCGCCTGGTCTTCCATTGTCTTTCTCAAGAGACGCCTCCAGCCGCCGATCCACCACAAGAGAAACCGGGATTGGTTCTCAGCCCCAACACACTCCGAAAGGTGACTGATGAGCAGATGGCAGTGGCTGACACTGTTGTGAAGAAGAAGCACTACATGAAGAGAGGTAATAATAATAATAAGAAGGGTGCGAGCTAGCCTCTTCCGAAGAGGATCCGAGGTCAGGACGCCGTCGTTGTACCATCCACACAATTTGGCTTGCCCCGAGTGCATGTAGCTGGTGATCCGATATTGACTCCGGATATGATCCACATTGCGGTTGGAGCCATGTTAACTTTGCACGAGGGTGTCAAGACACTAGAGGCCCTCCTTCTTAAAGATGAAGATCCAAATTACCCGGTTTTCATGGCCAAGGTGCCATTGGACGTGGGCTTCATCGATGAACCCCCCGCGGATATATTCTTCATAGCGTTCGAGGACATATTCAAGCTGTTTCTCACGAAATGGCTGGACTATAACTTGGTCCGCCTATATGCGCTCAATCTGGCGCTCACGATCAAGAGAGAAAGTACCCCGGAAATCGCGATAGTGGATCCCTACTAAATGTGGGACAACCAGTTGGTCGAAGGATTAGAGACACGGACCAAGGCGACGGCATACCTCGAGAAGTTCATGGTGGACAACAAGAGGAAGGGCACACTTCTTTTGCCTTTGTTTCCCGAGTAAGTACACACACTCGCTCATCGCCACCGTAACTTATGCATTTCTTATAGATTTCTTTCCTTTGCTCTTTTTCCAACATTCCGTTCGAATTGTGTTGCGCAGAGACAAATACTACACACTCATCATCCTTTGCCCCGAGGTATTCGCTAGCCATGTATTTCGACTCAGGGAGTTTGACGAAGAAGAAAGACTACACCAGAATAAAGGGTGTTCTCAATGAGGCTCTCGAGGGCTACACCAAGAAGGGATGCTCCTTCGTAGATAAGGGGGAATATATCAAGGATGGCAAACACATGTTCAAGCACGTGCTCTACTTCCCCTGCGTCAAGCAGTCGACTACTGGTGCCAAGGAGGCCTTCTACGTCCTCCATCACCTTAAAGGCTATGTTCGGGATTGCCATAACCTAAGGCTGCCATCTAGTCTCCGAGGATGGGTCGAAACTTTGGCGAAAATCGACGATGCTGATCATAGAGAAGACTTCCATCGCATTCAGATGAAGTTGTCGCAAATCATCATTGAAGATGTCAACACAAGGGGCAGTGCCCTACAACAAGCCAGAGGGTTGAGTAAGAGGGAGATCGAAGAACGCCTCCATAAGTAGGGTGACACAAGGACGTGGATGACGAAAGAGGGCTATCTACCGTTCCCGAAGCCGAGCGAGAAGAGGAAGTCTTCATCATGATCGATGTGTGCCTCTAGCATGATCCAGTGTGTGTATATTCTTGATGGACGCCTGCTGTATTAGTGTGTGTGTCATAAACTTTACTATCTCGTGGTCGAAATGGTCATTGTTGTTAGACTTAAACTACCTTGTGGTCGTGTTGTCGTTGAACTTATTGCTTCTATGATGATCTAACTTTTAGGTTTATGGATCCTTTGTTTTATACTCTATGAACATATATATATATATATATATATGGATGTGAACCCTTTATTCATTCTTTTTGTTGTATTTTTACTAATATGCCTTGTCGTCTATAGAGATGGCGACGAGGTGGTATGTGGTGTACATGGGTAGGGTTCCAGGAGTCTACGAGGAGTGGGAGGATTGCCACAAACAAGTGAACAAGTTCAGCGGCAACATCTACAAAGGATACACGACTAGAGAGGAGGCGATAGCCAAGTGGAGGAACCACTTGTGGAAGAAGAACCGGATGAAGATATTGGTCAGGCTAATGCTCTTGCTCACCATTATCACAGCTGTATTCTATTTGATCCTAGTGTAGGCGGCGGTGGCCACTTCATATTTGTAATGTGAGATGATATGAACTTTGTATTCGGCACTTGTGTAAAAATTTGGCACTTGACACTATATATGTATCTCGATCAGGCTCTAAGTGTGATGACATTATACTTGTGTTTGTATTATATGTCGGTTTTCATCTACTACATGTGCAATGTACGGTTTATACTGATCTGGATAAATAATATATAAATCCTGTATAAATACCTGATTAGACACCAGGAATGTATTTTATTTTGAATACATGTAATATACTCAGTGGCGCATATAGAAACTGTGTCTATGGCGCATATAGACTCCGTGGCGCATTGGACTGTATGCGTCACTAATATATGCTTCCTGTGGCGCATATGCAGGAATGCGCCACAGAAGTCTGAGGGAGCAGATATCAGTGGCGGGGTAACAGTGGCGACAGGGATATGCGCCACAGAAGATGGAATCCCATGCGCCACAGAAGAGCTGTTTCCTAGTGGTGTATTCTCCTTTGGTGTTTTATTTGGGCTGACTTGGCACATGCTCACACCATGTTATGACTATCCAAAGTCACCATAGACTTGATGATACTTCAGTTTTCGACTTGTAATATTGTTTTATGCTTTGATCAATGATGTTTTATCACTCTGCATGATTATGGCCATTATTGCTCTCTTAGTTGGTCGCTCCCAGTCTTTTGCTAGCCTCCGCAACCAAGTGTGAGTTCCACTCATGCATCCAACTCCCTAAACCAAGTTATTACAAAGAGTCCACCATACCTACCAATTAGCAATTGCTATTCCAAGTATGTTCATGTTTTTATCTACCTTCCAAATTAAACTTGTTATGTGAAAATTAGTTATTAAAGCTCTCATGAACTTGATGGCACGCTTTATTTTCTTGCATTTAATAAACTTGAACCATTGTGTCCATCTCTGTTGCGTATATGCTTGCGCTTTATAAGTTGAAATTAGTAGAACCATGTATCATGGGGAATGCTTTCAACATTGCACTTGCTACTTTGTACCTAGTTGATATCATGTTCTTTTGCTTATGGATCCCAGCGGTGTGAAATAAAAGTGGAGCTTGTAAGATCATGGAGTTTGTATGTGTGTTAGAGAAACGCCTGGGCCGCTAGCCTAAGCCATGCCTAATCATGGTAGAAACTTGCAGCAAACCATAGTGAGCACTCTATGAAGCTTTCCTCAATAAAAACTATGCAAATAGCAAATAAAAAGATCGCTGAGATGCTCACTGTCTGCTTGCCTTGTCATTTTGATTATCGGATGGCTCCTATGTCATGTGCAAGGGGTACCCCGTTGGCGGTTCTTTATGATACATATGTACTTACAATGACAAGAGCTTACTTGTGACTAGAGTTGAGTAGCATGATGATCGGTCTTCGTAAGTAAGGGGCATGAGATTTCGGCTTATAACTTGTCAAGCATATCCTCTTAGTTGTGTCACTTTAACCTTAATCACTTCAAGATGCCTATGATAGGGGCAATGAGAGCTGAAAGCTAACAAGTACCATACTTTTTGGAAGCTCTTTATGAAACTTGAATCTCTACTTCCTTCCATGAAGGCCTTTCTTTTACGTTTTTGTTGAGTCTCCACCTTCTATCTTTATGCACCTACTTTGAGAGCATAGTGGCCATTCGTAGTTCTATGTGCGCTGTCCCAAGACTTATTGATTGATGCATAACTTGATATTGCTTGTTCTTATGTGAAATGATGTGATGAAAATTCATCCGAAGTATAGCATTACGATCAAAGTCATTATGTTTATATTGCTATAACATCATACGAAGTAATCTTTATCCTTAGACCATGAGATCATGTTAATTGCTAACATCGGAAGAGTAACTTGATAACATCAAACGTCACACCATAAAAGGGTGACTATAAAGGTGGGTTCAGATACTCCGAAGATGTTATGTTGAGGATCATGGATCAAGAGTGGAATTTTTCAATCCTGATGATGGATAGATATACTCTGGGCCCTCTCGGTGATATCACATTAAGATAGCTTGCAAGCAAGTGATGTGATCACTAGAATGTTATATCACGGGAACGAGAAAACAGTGCATGTAGGTAACGAGATCAAACTAGGTATTTGGATACCGATGATTGAATCTCGGACATGTAATATATCGCTAGACAAAGGGATTAAGTTACTAGAGTTAAAGGTTCTCACGATCACAGAAGTCATCATTGAATGTGCAGGAGTCAGTACAGATCTCCAGGTCCCGCTTCTGATTATTGATTTGAGAGGAGTCTCAATCATGTCTGCATTATTTGCGAACCGTAGGGTGACACACTTAAGGGTTGCCGGAAACCATTTTGGAGCACATATGTTTCAGACGAAGAATTGCAAAGCGCAAGAATTGTTTCGATAGAAACCGGAATTGTTTCGGGTGCAATTGCAGAAACTGGTTCTGCATGTGATATTGAAATATAGCAAGGGGTTTTATGTGAATGTTTGCTAATTAAAGTAATTACTAATTTTTTTAATAAAATAAATAAAAGAGTTTTATTAATTGAGGGTTGCATTAAATTTGGTGGAAATTTAATGCATGTGAGTGGAATTTTGGGTGGAGGCAAAATTGATGTGAGTGGAGTTTCACCACATGAATGAGGAAGGGGTGGATACACCCCCCTCATGCGCCGGCTATGGGACGGGAGGAGTCTCCCCCCTCCTATATAAAGCCCCGTCTCCCCTCTCACAAAGCACACCTCCTCATGAAGGATCTCTCTCTCCCTCTAGATATTCCCCATGGTCTCGGATTAGCGAGATACATGTTCCCGGTGGCTTTTTGTCTGGAAGGATTTGCTGCTTTCGCTGATTTGCTGGAGCGAGGAGGTGGAGGTTTTCTGGTGGCTTGAACGTGTGTGCAAGGACGGATGCGCTGCTGATTTGCAGCGCTAGGACTTCCACACGATCTTGAGATCAGCAAGCGTACGTCTACATCATCCACGAGTTCCAACTCGTTAACAAAGCTATCGTTGTCTTCGAGGGTAAGATCTCTATGGATGTATATCCACCCGTTGCTTGTATCTAGTAGATAGATCTTCGCGTATAGTTCCCATCGTAGGAAATTTTTTGTTTTCTATCCTGCAAACCCAACAGTAGCTGCCGTCATCTCCATCCCTAGATCAGGAGGGATTCTGAAGCTCCTCCTGGCACCCTGCCAGAGGGGAGAATTCACTCTAGAGGCCTTCTTCATCAGCATGCAAGGCTCCGGTGTGATGTGTGAGTAGTTAATCCTTGGACTACGGGTCCATGTAGTAGCTAGATGGCTAGTTCTTCTCCTTTGTGCTATCATGTTTAGATCTTGTGAGCTCCGTTCATGATCAAGATCATCTATTTGTAATTCCTACATGTTGTGTTTGCGGGGATCCGATAGGTATTGAGATGCTATTTCAGATTGATTATTGATTCTATCATGTGTTTGTTATTTGTGATCTTGCATGCTTTCCGTTGTTAGTAGCTATCTTGGCCAAGTAGATGCTAGCAACTCCAAGAGTTAGTATTTATGCTCGATAGTGGGTTCATCCCTCTAGTAATCTGGGGAAGTGACAGAAATCTCTAAGGTACTAGATGTGCTGTTGCTACTAGGGAGAAAACAACGGTCTTTTGTTCATGGAACATTAGTACTGTTTACTTTACACTCAATGCATAATGCAATTATCTGTTGCTTGCAACTTAATACTGGAGGGGGCTCGGATGATAACCTGAAGGTGGATTATTAGTCATAGATGCAGTCAGATGGCGGTCTATGTATAATGTTGTAATGCCCAATCGAATCTCAAAGGAATCAAGATGATTAGTATATGCATGTATGCTTTCTCGATGTTTGTCAATTGCCCCGCTGTAATTTGTTTACCCAGCATGTTGTCTATCTTAAGGAGAACCACCACTAGTGAACTATGGACACTGGTCCTTTCTTTTACCATCAATCTACAATCAACTGTGTACTGCTTTCTGTTTACTTTCTGCAAACTATTACTTCTTTCCACTCGATACGTTTAATCCTTTGTTTTTAGCAAAACCGGTGAGATTGACAACCTCATCGCAAGTTGGGGACAAAGTTATGTGGTTGTGTTGTGTAGGATTCCACGTTGCTGCTAGCACCGATAGTGCGCCCTGCCAAAGCTCAACTAGCAACACCTTTGAGGTGTTTCCTTGCTCCTACTAGATTGATAACCTTGGTTTCTTGCTGAGGGAAAACTTGCTGCTGTGCTCATCATACCATCCTCTTGGGGTTCCCCAACGAGCTCGATATATTTTGGGCCATCAGAGGCCTACGGTGTCGTTCGCCGCGACCATGACCGAATGGGGGCTCTCGCGCCCGATTGGTCTCGAGTTGGCGAAGCCGGCGCATACCAGCAAAGGACTCCACAAGATCCCAGTCACCAAGTAAGTTTGAGCAGACCATGTCGAGCTTGACATTCTGTAATTTAAGTTTTCAGGTCTTGACCTCTGACCGTGTCTACTCGCAGGTCCGGCGTCAAGAAAATCTACCGCCCCTTGGTGGCCAAGGTCCCGGTCACCTCTGAGGAAGAGGTCGACCCCTCAAAGAAGAGGAAGGTGGTCGTCACCCCTGCGACGGACGAGGAGGCGAAGAAACAGAAGGGGGGACTCTGTTGCTGTAGCGGAAGTCACCGTGACGCGAAGCGATCCGGAGGTCGCGCTGCAGGAGGAGGCTCCGGTCGGCCCCGAGCCGGGTACGTTGGTCATCCGATCCCCGGGAAGCCGACCGCCCCATCCTCCAGTGCACCGGTGGTGACGACGGCGTCCTTCCCTCGGTTCATGGCTAAGGCTTTTGCCACATCGACGATGGGCCAGTCTTCGCAAGTGCCGGAGATCATCGATAGCAAGGTCGCCCAGCGGCGCGGACATACGTCCTTCGTGGTCCCTTCGATGGACGCCGTCAATCTTCACGGGATGCTCGGCGCTGCTATCCAGGTATGTCCAGTCGCCGATCGTCTGGTCGTTGGTTTTAGTGATCGGATGATCTATGAATTTTGCTGCTCAGTCCCTGTGTGCCTAGTCGCTAAATTTCAGCAGCTGGGCACTGAGGTTTTTAGCCATCCAGTCCCCGAGCGCCTAGTCGCTGAATTTCAGCGACTGGGCGCTTAGGTTTTTAGCCATCCAGTTCCCGAGCGCCTGGTTGCTGAATTTTAGCGACTGGGCGCTTAAGTTTTTAACCATCTCTTATTCTTTTTGTCTTCCTCTGCAGGGTCTTAAGAGGGAGTCCGGTGACCGGCATGCCACTATTCAGCGACTTGAGCGGGACCTCCGGGTTGTGCAGGAGGCTAATCGCCGGATGTAGGCGACCGAAGGTTTGTCTTGTTTACCCTGTGTTTGTGCTTTCATGCGATTTGTTCTTGTCTATTTTTTTCTAATGCTTTTGTCTTTGTGTCAGCCGATCATGCTGCGACAGTCACCAAGGCGCAGGAGGGCTATGTTCCTCTATCTGAGCTGGATGCTACAAAGGCATCTCTGGTCGCGGCGGAGGAGCGTGCGCGGGTGCTAGCGAAAGAACTGGAGGCGTCGAAGGCAGCGGCCGCTGATGCCGAGGGCAGGGCCAAGGTGGCTATTATTGCTGCGGAGGAGAAGCGGAAGGCCGCCGATTCTCTAGACGTTGGTTTGCAGACGAAGCTGACGGAGTTGGAAGGCTTCGTCACCAGCACCTGTCACCGTTTGCTTGGTAAGCTTTTCCTCCTTCCCTTTAATTTTTTCGCTCGGCGAGTCCCCGAGTGTCGACTCGGTGAATGGCGAATCCCCGAGTGTCGACTGACTTTGTTGTCTTTGCAGGCCTGATAGGACAGAGCCATCTAGCTGGGCAGGACTTCGGTCCTGCCCAGTATGTTGCGGTAGTGGCAGACGTGGCTTCCGCTTCGGCGATGTGCGTGCGGGCCGTTCTGTAGGGGATGTTTTCGACAGAGGTGATTCCTGGGGCGCTGACTCAAGTTTGGCGCTAACTCGAGGAAGCACCAGCGGTTGTCGAGTGGATGGCGCGGTCTGCTTTCGGATGCGGGGCCACTGTCGCCTTGAGCCTTTGGTTGGCTCACTTCCCGGAGGACTTCATCCTGGACGATGTCACTAGTGGCTATCCTTCCGAGAGTGGCTCGGTGGAGATCGCAGAGGTCTTTAAGCTATAGGCAAAGGCCGCTCCTTACGCGGAGCGGGTGCTTGAGATGGGCGACCTACTCCCGTAGCAGGAGACGATGGTGGCGCCGGGAGATGTGGAGCTGAGCTATCGCGACCTGAAGTCGGAGCAACCCTTCCGGTCGTCCCTCGCCAAGAAGTTGACGACGTATCCGTCCAACCCTTGACAGCCATTCGAGTAGGTCGCGGGCGACGCTGGACCTTCTTCCTCCAAGCCTACAGAGTAGATAGATGGGCTTGAGGCCTTTTGTTAGTACGGCGATTGGCCATTTGTAAATATGTATGCATGAGTAATTTATCTTGGTTGGGTGCTTTATTCGAGTCAACTCGTTTGATTTTAATGAGTGTTTGGTGACTTGCGAGTTCTATTTGTGTTTTTAACTTGGTAACTCTGAGGGTGCCTGGCATTAGCATGTTCCTAGTCGCGTAGGGGGCGTTTTTAGACGAGTCCCCGAGCGCGGCGCTTAGCCATTCTAGGTGCGAGACCGAGGTTGCGTTGATTGTAACGCTGCCCTCATCCTGGTTCGGAGAACCAGTCGGATGGCGAGTCCAAGCCGTGCTCTCGTACTCGGTGTGTTCCCGAGCCACGTAGGGTTCCCGTTGCGCGAGTCCCCGAGCATGGTACTTAACCTTTCGAGTCGCTTCCGTGCAAGAATGAGGGGGAATAGGTCTCTGTGAGAAGCGAGTCTGGCGGTCTCGACCCGTTGGGTCGGTCAAGCTAGGCGACTCCAATGGCGGCTCCGGGTTGGCGTTTTTCATGGACGACACTCGACCCGAAGAATGTTCGGTGCCCGAGTTCTGCACTACTTAGCCGCACCGGTCGCTCGACCAAGGGTTGACTACCGTGTGTGTAGCGTGTTTGCTAAATTACGAGTGCGATTGGCACAAGGAGACATGGCAAGTAGACACAATTTGTGTGATCCAAATTTCATTGTAGCATAAGTTTGGCGGACTACATGTTGCAGCTCTACGTGTAGAACTTGCGTAGCATATTGACATTCCATGGCCGCTCGACGTCGAGTTGGCCATCGCCTCGTATGTCGACAAGGTACTAGGCATCATTGCCGAGGACGCGTCTTATGGCGAAGGGCCCCTCCCATTGGGGGATAGCTTGTGCATCCATGTCTTGTCTTGAATGAGGCGCAACACCAGGTCGCCTTCTTGGAAGGTGCGAGTCTGGACTCGGCGGCTATGGTAGCGGTGGAGCGCTTGCTGATAGATCGTGGTGCGGGAGCAAGCTAGGTCACGCCCCTCATCAAGTGCATCGATGCCGTCTTGGCGAGCGGCTTCATTCTCCTCCTCCACGTAGTTTACGACTTGAGGCGAGTCGTGTTCTAGGTCGGTTGGTGTGACGGCCTCCGCGCCGTATACCATGAAGAAGGGGGTGAACCCCATCGATCAATTGACCGAGGTGCGGATGCCCCACTGGACGGAGGGGAGCTCCTCGACCCAGGACCCGGGCGCCCGTTCGAGGGGGATTTGCAGTCGTGGCTTTAGGCCGTGGAGGATGCTCTGGTTGGCGCACTCTGCTTGGATGTTCAACTCCGGGTGGGCGACTGCGGCGAGGTCGAGTCGGATGCCATGTTCCTTGCAGAATTCCGCCATCATGCCTTTGGCAAAATTGGTGCCATTGTCGGTGATGATGTTGTGGGGAAAACCGTATCGGTAGATGAGTTCGCGGAGGACCCATTTGGTGAATTTATCGACGGCAACCAGGAGGTGGGTGAAGCCACTTGGGGCAGTCTTGAACCGTCCCACCATGTCGATACCCCAGACGGTGAATGGCCATGTGATGGGGATTGTCTTCAGTGTCGAACCAGGGAGGTGCGTCAGGTTGGCGTACTTCTGGCATCTGATGCAGCATCGGACGATGTCGGTTGTGTTGGCGTGGGCGGTTAGCCAGTAGAAGCCATGACGCATGTCCTTGGCAACTAGCAACTAGGCCCCGGCGTGGTGGCCGCAGTCGCTGGAGTGGATGTCCATCAGGATCTTTCATCCTTCCTCTGGCTGGATGCAGCGCTGGAATACTCCAAATATGCTATGTTTGTGCAGCTTGCCGTTTATGATGACAAAGGAATTGCACCGTCTCACGATCATCTACGCCTCTGTTTCGTTAGTTGGCAGGATCTTGTGCTCGAGGTAGGCGATGTAGGGGGCCGTCCAATCGCTTGGCTCCATGATCATGGTGACTAAGGCAGGCTCGGGCTGCAAGGGAATGTCGATGTCGATCTCCTTTGGGGGAGATAGAGGGCTTGTTGATGATGTCTAGGAACACACCTGGAGGTGGCGCCTCGCGAGTCGACCCGATGCGCGATAATGCGTCGGCTTCCTCATTCTTGTGCCGATCGATCCACCCAACGGAATATCCGGCAAAGTGGCCTCCGAGTTGGTCGACTTGAGCAGTGACTAGGTCGGAGTCGCCGTAACACTTCAGGCGATTGACGTTCATTTGCTTCGCCGCCTGCATGCCGTGGAGCAGCGCCTCATACTCTGCCATATTGTTGGTGTACGACATGAAGTTGAGTTGCAGTATGTAGCGAAGCTTGTCGCCCTTGGGGGAGGTGAGCACGATTCCTGCCCCGGCCCCGTCGTGGTTCTTGGATCCGTCGAAGTGGAGGTGCCCGTAATGCATATAGGGCAGCGCTTTCGGTTGCTGCACCTCCTCCCAGTCGGCTAGGAAATCCGCGAGTGCTTGGGACTTGATCGCTTTGCGCGGCTCGTACTTTATGTTGTGGACGCCGATTTTGAAGGCCCATTTGGCGACTCTCCCGGTCGCCTCGTGGTTGCGGATGATGTCTTGGAGGGGCGCGGAGGATACCACCGTGATGGGGTGCTCCTGGAAGTAGTGCGGCAATCGCCGCTGAGCCCTGAAGACCGCGTATACCAGCTTTTGATACTGCGGGTAGCGTTGCCTCAAGTCGGTGAGGACTTCGCTGATATAGTACACGGGGCGTTGTATGGGTCGCTCCTTCCCTTCCTCTGGTCGTTCAACGACTATGACCGCGCTGATGACTCGATTGGAGGCCGCGACGTAGACGAGCATTGGCTCCTTTTCGGCAGGCACAACGAGTAGCGGTGCCGCAAGCAGCACCTCCTTGAGCGCCTTTAACGTGTTGTCCGCTTCCTCGTCCCACTGGAACGTGGGGTTCTTGCGCATCAGCTTGTAGAGAGGCATTTCCTTCTCTCCGAGCCGAGGTATGAAGCAGCTGAGAGCCGCTACTCGCCCAGCTAATTTCTGGACATCGCGCAGGTACTCGGGTTTCTCGTGCCAGGCGATGGTGCTGATCTTGGAGGGGTTGGGCTCGATGCCCCGCTTGGAGACCACATACCCCAGGAGTTAACCGATGGGTACCCCGAAGGTGCACTTCTCCGGGTTGACTTTTATCTTGTACTTCCGTAGATTTGCGAAAGTCTTGGCCAGGTCAGCGAGTAGGTCGGCCTAACAGGCCGACTTTACTACCACGTCGTCGATGTAGACATGGATGTTGCGGCGAGTTGGCTCACGAGGCACTCCTGCATGCACCGCTGATAGGTCGCGCTGGCGTTCTTGAGGCCAAACGTCATTGTTGTCTAGCAGAATGCGCCAAATGGTGTAATGAACATTGTCTTCTCCTCGTCCCCGGCCGCCATCTTGATCTGGTTGTATCCAGAGTAAGCGTCGAGGAAGCATAGCGACTCGGACCCCGCGGTCGAGTCGATTATTTGGTCGATGCGGGGGAGTACGAATTCCTCCTTTGGGAAGGCGCCGTTGAGGCAAGTGTAGTCGATACACATCCGCCACGTGCCATTCTTCTTCATGAACAGGACTAGGTTTCCAGCCACTTGGGGCACTTGATCGGCCAGATGAAGCCTGCGGCGAGTAGCCGCTATACTTCTTCGGCGATTGCTCGGTGGCATTCTTCATTGAAGGGCCGCAACGACTACTTGATGGGTCATGCTTTCGGGTTAGTGTTAAGCTTGTGCTCAAAGAGTTCCCTTGGGACACCAGGCATGTCAGATGGTTTCCATGCGAAGATGTCGCGATTCTCACGCAGGAACTCGATGAGCGCTCCTTCCTATGCAGGGCTCATGTTGGTGCCGATGGCGACGGTCTGGCTGGAGTCGCCTGGGACCAGCTCGACGGAGCGTGTATGCGTGGTCGCCTCGAAGGCCATGCTCCCGGAGCTATCAGAGTTGGGTTTCTTCAGGATCCTCGGGTCGTCCTTGTCGATGTTGCTTGTGTATTTCGCAAGCTCGTCCATGTGATTTGCTTCCTCGGCGATGACGGCGTCAGCGAGCTTGGCGTCGTTGTCCTCGCACTCCACGGCCATGTCCAGGTCGCCGTGGATGGAGATGATGCCGCTCGGCCGGGGGAGCTTCATCATATTGTAGGCGTAGTGTAGGGTCGCCATGAATTTGGCGAACGCCTGGCGCCCCAAGATGCAGTGGTAGGGGTTGCGAAAGTTGACCAGCTCGAAGACTATCGGCTCGGTGCGGAAGTTTGTTGGTGTGCCGAAGGTGACTGGCAATGTCACCTTGCCGATTGGGAAGGCCTTCCGTCCGGGGACGATGCTGCGGAAGGTGGTGTGGGTCGTCTTGATCATCGACTCCGGTATGTGCATTCTTCGGAATGTGTCGAGGTAGAGGATGTTGATGGAGCTCCCGCCGTCCATCAACGTCTTGGGCAGCCAATAGTCGGCCACTTTGGGCCTGACCACTAGGGCGACTCGCCCAGGGTACTCGATCATGGGTGCATGGTCTTGGCGGCTCCAGGTAATGCTCTGCTCGGACCATTTGAGATAGTGGGGGACGTCGACTTGGGTCACCGCGTTGACAGCGACTGCACGTGCAAGCACCTTCTTCTCGCGCTTGGTCTCGAGGCCCGTGAAGGTGTGGAGCGAACCGACGGCGTTGCCAAATCCGCCAGCATTGCCGTCGTCTCTTGGGGGCTTGCCGTTGTTCCCCTCCTTTGTGCGCCGTGCCTTCTCGATCTCTTTGAGAGAGTGGAAATCAGCGGTCGTGTGTGTTGGTGGCTTTCCCTCCCTGCTGCGGTAGACACAGGGTTGTGAGAGGAGTGCCGCGGGGTCAAATTTCGGCTTCGCGTTGTTGTTGGTGCGGTAGTTACCGCCGTCGCGGTAGTTGCCTCCGTCTCGGCAGAAGTTCTTCGGGTCACGCTGCCCGTAGCTAGCATTGGTGATGAAGTCGACTCGTCTGTCGCCTTGGCGCTTGCTTGCAAGTGTTGCTGTAGCGCATCTCGCGCTGCCTGCCGTTGTTGTGGCCGTCGCCACGTCTTCTTCCTTCGGACTCGTCGTCAGAGTCCTGGTTTGGGTCCCCCTCCGCGTAGCGCTTAGTGATTTCGAGGAGGCCGGGGATGTTGTCGAGCTTCCGGTAGAACCTTTTGATCTTGGCGACCAGAGGCTCGTACCGGCAGGTGTTCTTGAAACAGTGGATAGCTGTGTCCGGGTGGATGCCCGAAGCGTTTTTTCACAGGTTCGTCCACCGCTGTACCCAGCAACGTGTTGAATTGCGGGTCCCCTGGATGCTTCTTTCCAGGTCTTCGATGGTGGTGGTGCGGGTGTAGGAGCCCTCGAAGTGCCTGACGAAGGCTTCCCGAATCTCCTCCTAGGAGTCGACTATGTTTGTCGCTAGAGTGTTGATCCATTGGCGAGAGGCCCCCTACATCATCAAGGGAGGTAGCGACCCCCGAACAGGTTGTTGTGGACGGCTATCGCCATCGCCATGAGGTAGGTGTCCGCCCACACGCTAGGGTCATACTTGGGATTCTATTTTTCGATCTCCTTGGGTGCCTTGAAGTTGGTGGGGTATTGCTCGCCTCGGATCATTGATCCGAAGCACTACGGGCCGATGCGGCTCAGTGAGCCTCGTAGTGTCTGGCGTGGGTCGCTCTCGCCGTCGCCGTGATTGTTGAGGCTGTGCCTTAGATCATTCGGTTGGCGGGATCGCCAGGCTTGGTTATCGATGATGTGAGTCCGCGCGTCGATTGGCTGCCCGTTGGCGGTGACCATGTTGTTGGCGGGTCGCGGCTGGTTGGTGGAGAGCACGGGGTTCGCGGCCCGCAGCGGCAGGGGCTCGGGCGATGGACAATTGTTGATGTTGGCGTGGTGGACGACCATGGCGTGGTTGGTGGCGTTGGCGACGGTCCCGCAGCTGCTCAAGGCGTTGCGGCTGCCAGTTGAGCGGGAGTACATCCGTCCCCGCGGGTCGACTCCCGCGGTTTGCTGTTCGACTGCCAGGGCGAGTAGCGCCTAGGCGTACTTGACCTGTAGCACGCCTTCCCTAGTGATATTGAGGTTGGTGACTGCAGCCTGGCTCGCGATGAAGTTGTCCATCGGAGTCGAGTAGAGGGGGAGGCTTTTGGCGTCACGGGCCTAGGGCGAGATGATAACCCTGGGCTGGTCCGGTGGGGGCGCGCGACTCAGGGGTGGTGGTGCTCCTGTTGCTGGTCCGTCGGGCGGCGGTCGGTTTCTACCGCCTGGCGATGCATTCTCGTAGATTCCGCACTCCGCGGCGCGGGCAGGGTCGACGTCATTGCTGAAGTTTAGGACGCGACCCTGGACCTCGGGGTTGAGGCGGGACCGGATTCGACGCTGATGGTAGAGCGATAGTTCCTGTGCCGTTTACCGTTCAAGGTGGAATTTCTCCCACTCGGCTTGTTCTTTGTGCACCGCCTCCTCCAAGCGCAGGCGGGCTTCTTCTACCTCTATCGCCGTCGCAGTTGGCGGGATCGGCATGGAGAAGGGATCCGGAGGGGTGGTGGTCCCCACGTTGGCCATGTAGATCGCATCGAAGCGACTGGATCTGGCGCGGAAGTCATCAGGAGACTCCGACCCAGAGTCGGAGTCGAAGATCTCGAGGATGGAGGGATCCTCAAAATCCCCGGTGTTGGAGACGCGCGTGATGGAGTCCTCGCGCGAAGCAGTGGTGATGGATCCGGCAATCGAGGCAGGGGTCGCCGAGTCGGCGTCATCGCGGAGAGTCGCGTCGTCGTCGGTCGCGTTGGTGGTGGCCGTGTCGTACTTGGAGGCGAGCAGGGTGATGGATAAGACCTTCTCATCAGAGATCCGATCGCGCGAGGTCGATCCGCCGACGACCATGGTCGGGTCGACAGCGTCGGTGAACCTGACGAACAAGTTGATGGAGCCGACCGCCATCACGGTCGCATGGGTGAGGGGGCGTGACGTAGCTGCCTGGCATGATGTGGAGGAAGCCGCCGGTGGCGATCACGTGACCGGTGGTGATTGGCAGGTCGACCGACATGTATGGTCTCGCCTCAGATCTCAGGCGATTCCCGCTAGGCCCCACGGTGGGCGCCACTGACGTGGAAATGGCCATGGCAGGCACTACCAGGGGTAGTGCTTGAAGAGAGTTTGGGCAAGAGCAAGTCGCCATCTGAGGTGCGAGATCGGGAAACATGACATAGGGTTTTACCCAGGTTCGGCCTCCGGAGGGTAAAGACCTACTCCTGCAAGATTGGTTTATTCTCACGAGTTCTAGAGAGAGGGCGAGCTCGACGACTGGGCGGCGAGTCGCTTAGAAGGGGTATCTCAGATAGCGTCCATCTAAAGCTAACCCTAGGGAGGTTTATATAAGGGGTACCTCACTAGGGTTTACAGGTTACAACCAAAACAGATAAGGATTCGGAGGTCTCTGACCTAATCCGACTGGGCCTAACTCACTCCTGGGTCTTTAGCTTCCAGTTGCCGTCTTCGTAGGCCCATTCGCCTCGGGCTTATCCAGTTGCTAGCGACCCGCTGGGCATACCCCCTTTGGCATATCCCCATTAGGCGCTTTGATGACCAAGAGATCAGATTGTCGCCAAGGAAGACCCCACACCCAGAAGTCGACTTGCGAGTGTCGGGGCATCCAGCCCAATCTGCATCAGTATAAGCAGTAAGTGATCTTGGTGATGAGCGATGTAGCTGTAGGCCATAGTCGACGGTGCCACGAAGGTACCGGAGAATCCGCTTGATCGCATTGAGATGCGGCTCACATGGGTCATGCATGTACAAGCAGACCTGCTAAACGGCATAAGGGACGTCCGGGCGGTTGAACGATAGACACTAGAGAGCACCCACCAAGCTCCGATAAGTGGATGGATCGGCGACGAGGGTGCTAGTAGGGCCAATCTTGGACTGTGTGTCAACTGGAGTGGAGCAAGGATTGCACTTAATCATTCCTACGCGGTCGAGGACATCGAGGATGTACTGCCGCTGAGAGAGGAACATGCCAGTGGGAGAGCGCGTAACAGCAACACCAAGAAAATAGTGTAATGCTCCAAGGTCCTTGAGAGAAAACTCATGCTCCAAAGCTGTGATGGTGTGTCGTAGGAGCTTCTCTGAAGAGTTGTCAGCACAATATCGTCAACATATAATAGCAGGTAAAGCGTCTCCATGTTGCGTGTGTAGATGAACAGCGATGGGTTTGCACAGGAACCAACAAATCCCAGTCGTAGAAGATGGTCGGCGAAGCGGCTGTACCAAGCGGGCGATGCCTGCTTAAGCCCATAGAGTGACTTGTTGAGGCGACATACATGGTCGGGCTAGGATACGAACCCTGACGGTTGTGCACTGATACATTGCAAATGTATCTATAATTTTTGATGTTCCATGCTTGGTTTTATCCACTTTCTTGTGTTTTGTTCCAACTTTGGAGTACTTTTCATATGATTTCTTGGACTAACCTATTAACAAGATGCCACAGTGCCAGTTGCCTGTTTTCTGCTGTTTTTGGTTCCAGGAAGTCAGAAAATGAATATTCTCGGAATTGGACGGGACAAAAGCCAAAGTTCCTATTTTACCGGAAGACTCACAGAGCCATAATACGAGATGGAGGAGGGCCAGGGCCTGGCCACACTGCCCCCAGGCGCGGGCTAGCCTTACCCGCGCCACCAGGTGGTGTGGGGCCCCTGGCACCCCCTCGGTCTCCCCTCTCGCCTATAAGAGCCTCCCGATACCAAAACCCTAAAACATCAAGCCTCTAGCCACGAAAAGTTCCGCAGCGCCGCCACCACCGAAGGGGAGATTCGGGGGACAGAAAGTCTCTATTCCGGCACCCTGCCGGGATGGGGAAGTGCCCCCGGAGCCATCTCCATCGATCTCCACCGCCATCTCCATCACCATTGCTGATTCCCATGATGAGGAGGGAGTAGTTCTTCCTCGAGGCTAAGGGTTCTACCGGTAGCTATGTGTTCATCTCTCTCTCTCTCTATGCATGATCATATTGTGATCATGAGCATGTAATCTATAAATCTACCTTGTTACTCAAATGCTTAATAGATCTCTACTCTCCCCATGTGTGTGAAAGTGACAGCGTGCTCACCATGGTCGCACTTAGGCTAGAGATTACAAATACTTGTTATGAGTTATATTTGGAGTTGGATGTCTTTATGAAATTGTGGTGTTTGTTGGACTCATCTAGTACTCAAGGTGACATTGTGGGGTTTTCTAGATGGGAAAGGCTTACTTTGAGGAGGGCTGTTATAGCCCTACCAACGATTAGAGTGTTCAACCGGAGAGTAGTTAAGAGTAGTATAATAAAGAGAGGATATATTTATGAGAGTGTGTTTACTAGTGAAAGTATGATCCCTAGGCCTTGTTTCTTAGCACTGAAACACCGTTTGCTACTAGATCTGTTACATGTTTGCTTGCTTCCTTCTTTATTTCAGTTTGCCATTAGTCTTTTCCTCGCCATCAAGTTATCTTCTATCACCGTTACCACTTATATTTATCCATACCACTTGTATTTCACTATCTCTTCGCTGAACTAGTGCACCTATACACCTGACAAGTGTATTGGGTGTGTTGGGGACACAAGAGACTTCTTGTATCTTGATTGCAGTGTTGCTTGAGAGGGGATACCTTTGGCCACTTCCTTTCTGTGTTCGATAAACCTTGGGTGATCCACTTAAGGGAAAACTTGCTGCTGTTCTACAAACCTCTGCACTTGGAGGCCCAACAACTGTCTACAAGAATAGAAGTGCGTAGACATCAAGATATTTTATGGCGCCGTTGCCGGGGAGGAAAGGTAAAAGGTACTCACATCCTCCGGTGTGAGTGCTCGAAGTTATTTCCTTTAGATTATGCAATTTTGTCTTTTTGTGTCTTGTTTTCACTAGTTAGGCTTAATGGAAAACAACAACATAATTAGAGAGCTTTATAGTATTTATCTTGAGTTAGGACATGAAGTGTTTGAAGAGAAAATTAAAAAACCTATGGAACTTTATTTGCATGCTAATAGCAATGTTGTTAGTATGAATTCTTTGGACACCATTGTTGCTAATGCTATGGAAAAGTCTAAGCTTGGGGAAGCTAGTTTTTATGAAAATGATCTTTTTAGTCCCCCAGCTTTGGAAAATAGCTATTCTATTGCTTATGATGATACTATGCCTCCAATATATGATGATTACAATGATGAATATGATATTTTCAGTCCACCTACTATTGAGGAGGAAATTAATTATGATTACAATATGCCTCCTATATTTGATGATTATGGTGATGAAAATAATAATGATAGCTATTTTGTTGAATTTGCTCCAACTACAATCAACAAGAATGACTATGTTTATGTGGGGAGTATTAATTATTTTATGCATGTGGCTCATGATAAGAATGTTTCTTGTGATAGTTATATTGTTACTTTTATTCATGATGCTACTGAAAGTTATTATGAGAGAGGGAAACATGGTTCTATGCATCTCAATAATATTAAGTTTCCCCTCTTTATGTTAATTTTTTTGAAGTTGCACTTGTTTTGCTTTCCTATGCTTGTTGCTTTGTGCTTTCATGACTTGTTTCTTTACAAGATTCCTATGCATAGGAAGTGGGTTAGACTTAAATGTGTTTTGAATTTGCTTCTTGATGCTCTCTTTTACTTCAATTCATATTTCTGGTGACTATCATGCCTAACTTAAAGGCGTTAAATAAAAGTACTTGTTGGGAGATAACCCAAGAGTTTTAGATGAGTCTTGGAAGTTATTACCTCTGTAATAACCTCTCCTTATCCTTTTTATTTGCTTTTTGTGCCAAGAGTAACCTCTAATGAGAGAGAAGTAATGATTGGAAAAGTTGTTGTCCCGAAACAGATTTATGTGCTTCACCATAAAAATTCGTGAGAGAGCTCTGTATGTCGGATTGAGCTATAATGTTTTGTGCTTCTGCCCCAGGTTGTTATCTAACTTTCGTTAGTTCAACACTTTTGTATTTGAGCAACATAAGGTCTTCTAAAAATTCGTATTTACCTTCTGGTCTATTTTGATAGATTTTTGTCATTTTCTGCATTTGCTTCTTGTTAGTTCCTTCTTGAGTTCCTTTGGGGAATTTAGCTTTTTGAGGGAAGTGCTTCAGTAGCTAGTGTTATAATGGAAGTTTATTTGGTGTTAGAACTGAACCTTGAGACTTATTTATCTTAAGTGCACTAATGTTGCTAATGAGATTGTGTGAAGTTTTGTATGAAGGAAAAATTTCAGGTGTATGGAACGAATGAGTAATGAGATGAAGGATGGACTAAATCTCAAGCTTGGGGATGCCACGCGTGTCACCCCAAGAAATATCCAAGAAGTATGTAACACCCTCGAATCGGCCCTATGCAAGTTTTAGCCCTTTCCGCCAAAACCCGCATAGAAACAATTCAAGGACGCCCACCAGGCACTTTCGTGCGGGTGGAAAACGAAGTAATACCATTACACAACAGTCCTCGAGGGGACCCACAGAACATATATATATACATCAGCGACTCCATGAGTCAATAATACAGATATAATATACAAAGATCCAATCACCTTGAAAACGATAGAGCGTCCGGCTACGGACAAGATGCAAATGGGGCTAAGAGCCCTGAAGAATAACCAATGGCGTCCATAACCCTGCCCAGGCCAAGCCAGAAGGGTAACCCTGCTAACGACGTCGATTTCAAACCTGCTAAAACAAAAGGGGTGCCGACAAAGGGCAAAGGAAAAAGAGGAGCATCAGTACTGAGGCCAGTACACAGCGAGACTAGAATTCGGCGGCTCTCGCCTACATAGGTATGGTGGGCTGAAGCGGCAGCGCATCGGCACTAAACAACCTATAGAAACTCGGTAATACTCGCGGCTATTAGAGAGGGGTAAGAAAGACCTATTTGAATCCAACCTGATACTAACACCAAACATTCCCATCCTGGTATTTCCCCCTCGAGACCCAACGAGGAAGTCAAGCCGAGGAAACTCACACGGTTGGCAGATTTATTTATTCTTCCCATGGCAGTTATCCAATTTACTAGTCATCTCAGATACAAGTCAAATTATAGCAGTAAACTTTAGTAGTAGTTGTCTATGATCGAGAAACTGTGCTCCAAGTCGTCCATAACCGCGGACACGGCTTTTCGAAAAGATTTACCCTGCAGGGGTGCACCAAAGTATCCACACGCACTTCGACCCTTTTTGCCAGATGAATTAACATACACCCATCGGTATGTCGGCGGGGCCTAAGTCATGACGTTTCCCAGACCCAAAGCAAGTACATGGGGGCCACCCCACTAAGCTACCCGCAACGAAGTCGGCCGGCTCCGAGACGGACCCAGGGTTTGCAACGACGGCTGTAAACGACTGGGAACCCGAAAAGTGTGACTGGGCTTGTCGATACCGCGAAAACGTGGCGCGATCCAAAACAGTACAGGTGCTCCACGCACAAAGTAAATAAAGCAGTAAACATGGCATACGTACATAATAGTAATAAAGCCCCAAACTACTTGTGGCCCCCGGTACAATACTCGAAATCAAGTAGTAAGCCGATGGGGGTGCCCACACCAACCACCTATGGTTAGCGCGCTCGATCTCGGAACAGGTGTCAAGAACTCGGGTCCTAGGGGACACTAGTGAGCGGTTAAGAACCAAATATTGTCTTTTACGCACCGGTGCCTCTGCATTACTCTACTATCAACATTAATTAATAAACTGTAATTAGAATCATGATCAACACCACCATTAAACATTTGCCAACCGCCCAACAACTGTGGAACATCGACGACGCGAGGCAACACCTGAGCAAGCAACTACGACGCGCAGGGCCAACTGTCTATCAAGCAACAGGCACTAGGAGGTGTCCAAGGCAATATAGAGGCTGCATAGGATATAACTGGGGTGCGGAAACTAAAGCATCGCGACACGGATAGCAATAGATCAACAGGAGGAAATAAAGACCATAAATGCAAAATAGGTAGAATGGGAAGAGATGCTCGCCTGGGAAAATGCTGCCGAAGGTTCATATCCGAAGAACTTGTCGATACTCGCATCCACTCATCGGTCTAATCCGCGAAGAAGCAACACACTAAAAGAAACACCGGATGCACTATTTAATATTATGGCAGAAGATCCGGCATGATTATGATATGATGCAGATGCGGTGCAATTAGGCAGTATTAAGCGGAACCAGGGTCCCGGCAATTAATTAAACGGTTCAAGTTTTTCAGATACCCCGCATTTTAAATGTTGTCTTAACAAGGCAGGGCATGGTATCGGTTCGCTACACAAATTTAAATGGAGCCAATATAAGACTAGAAAAGCCCTCATATAGACTCCATATTTAATTATGATGTGAATCGGCAAAATAACCCGGTCCCACAAAATATGTATGCAAGTATGAAGATTTAATTATGCAGCAAGATAGATGTCGTATTATAAAATAGGAATTGGATAGAGGTCACACTTTAGGGTACGAAGATCTTGGTCTCTGAGGGTGTTCGGGTGCGCTGGGATCGGTCTGCGGGATCGGCCTTCGGATCCGGGTCTCGGTCATGGCATCCCATTGGAGATCTTGTCGAAGGTCCAGCAAAACCACCGGGTACGGTCTTTGGAACCAGGAAGACGATCTTGAGGTTCTGTGAGGAGATCTCGGTCGGGGATGGAGATCTTGTCGCATTCTTCAGGTAGTCCAGAGCAACACCACATAACCCTCGACTACTACTCACCAGCACAACACAACTAATCCTCCCTACTAGTGTATCTTGTCGACATCCTCACTAGCACATGATGGAAAAGGGCAGACGCACGCGAGCACCTGCTGCAATACTACAGGGAAAAGGTGCAGCCATGGGGCTTCATCGCAACGTGTCGAACATGCAGCTTGGCAGGCAGGAGCCAGAGGGGCATTTCACCCTCAGTCTTGGAGGCCGAAACACAGGCCGCTCGCGTCGAGGACGTTCAGGTCTAGGACAGGGAGAGCCGGCAGGGTCTCTGGCGGTTGGTGTTGGTGTAGGAGATGGCGAGGCGCGCGTCTGGCAGCGAGGAGGAAGGCGAGGACGGCGGTTCGGGGAGGCGGCCGACGACCTGGGAGGAGTGGAGGCCGGACGGACGAGGTCGGGCGAGGAGGGAGGCGACACGGAGGCGCTCAGGCCGCGACGGCGCAGGGCCGGGGAGGGTCTAACTCAGGGCGGAGGCGGACTTGAACGGCGAGGTCGTCGCGGCGCCGGCGAGAGGGGGGTCGCAGGGGACGGCGCAGAGGGGCTCAACGCTGCGGGGTGGCGAACGGGAGGACGACGGACGGAGGTGGACGAAGACCAAGGCGGCGGAGCTCCTGGCGGTGGCTCTGCGGAGGCCGGCGGCTCGAGGACGGGGCCGGGGCCGGAGATCTGGCGGCGGGGAGGAAGACGCGGGGGAGAAGACGGAGGCGGCGGCGACGAGGCGCCGGGCGGGCGCGGCCGTTGCTGGCGGCGGGGACGACGATGGGGTAGCGGGAGGAGGCAACGCGGGGTCGAGTCGGCGAGGTGGACGACCACGGATGCTGGAGAAGACCGCGGCGGCGAAACGGGGCCGGCGGGCGGGTCACGGTCCCGTGGTGGCGGTCGAAGGCGGCCTCGGCCCAGGCGGCGGGGTGCGGCTCTAGCGGCGCTACACGCGGGGCGGGGTGATGAGAGAGAAGAGGGGAGCGTCAGTGGGGGACGCGGGGAGGTGGTGGGCCGGTGATGCGGGCGGGGCGGAATCCCGAGGCGGGCTGTCGGCAGGGGGAGCGGGGCACGGGGCGAGCGGCCGGTGGGGCCAGGGGTGGGACCAGGTCGGGCGATGGTACCGAGGTGGTCGGGTCGGGGACGCGTGCGTGCGTGGGTTGGGAAACGCGCAGGCGTGGGTGAGGCGCGTCAGGTGGTGGAGCGAGCGGGAGTTGGCAGGGGTAGTGGGGCCCGGGGCAGGCGGGTTGGGGTGGCGCCTGGGAGCGGCTGGCTGCACGCGCGTGTGTGTGTGAGTGCATGTGTGGGTGGGGTAGGTCCAGGAGAGAGAGGGGAGGTGGCGACCCGGGATTGGTGGAGGTGATGTGGAGGGGCTGGGTAGGGAAATAGGGGTAGGATAATTGGTGGGAAAAGTTTTGGGTGATATCTGGTAGGTAGGATTTTTATTTGGAGGTGGCTGGCTAGGCTTTCGGGACTGGCGGGCTGCCTCCTAAAAATAAACGAATTTCTTTATTATTTAAAACGGGGCTTTTGAAAACCGCTGATAGACAAAACAAAATATTCCGGAGACCCGGGTTTTACTTTGAATGAAGGACGGGGCGTTTAGAAAACAAAACCAGGCTTTTCGAAATAGTTTTATGCAAACAAATGCAAGATGAGATGACAATGCTCAAATGCAAGGTGGCATGATGACATGAGCATGCGGTCATGATGATGCAATACACAAAAACAACGCGATTTTCTAGTAGTGGTTTTTGCGGGGCGCCACAAAGTACAAGCCTCAAAGCTTGGGGATGCCCAAGGCATCCCCTTCTTCATCAATAAAAATTCTAGATTTCTTCCAAATGCTTCATTTTTATTGTTTCATGCACAGTTGTGTTGTTCCTTGAGCGTCTTATTTTTCGTTTTGGTTTGGGTTTTTCGTTTGCTTTGTTTGCTGAATAAATTGGTTGGACCCCCTCTTTCACACTTTGGTTTGCAAATAGTTTGGTTTGGTTGGGAAAAGAGTAGGAAAGTTCATGGTTATTTGGTAAAAAGAGCTCATTTTTGACTGTGGCCTATGCTTTGTCATGCCATGCTTGATATTGTTTTGGCTTTATGCTTAGTATTATTTGCTGTAGCATGACTTGTTATAAACAATTGAGATTGCTTAATGTGCCTTGGATGAATCATGCGTTGTTTTAGCATATTAAAGCATAGTATAGTGGTATTCTCCTTTGATGCTTTATTTGGGTTGACTTGGCACATGCTCACTCCATGTTATGACTATCTCAAGTTACCATAGCCTTTATGATCCTTTAGTTTTCAACTTGTAGTATCACTTTTTGCTTTGATCAATGATGTTTTGTCGCTCTGCATGATTATGGCCATTATTGCTCTCTTAGTTTGTCGCTCCCAGTCTTTTGCTAGCCTCCACAACAAAGTATGAGTTCCACTCATGCATCCAACTCCCTAAACCAAGTTATTCCAAAGAGTCCACCATACCTACGTACTAGCTTATGCTATTCCAAGTATATTCATGCTTTTGTTTACCTTCCACTTGTTATGAGAAAACTAGTGATTAAAGCTCTCACGAACTTGATGGCACACTTTACTTTTTGCCTCTAATAAACTTGAACCATTGGGTACTTCTTTATTGCGTATATGCTTGCGCTTTATAAGTTGAAATTAGCAGAACCATGTTTCATGGGGAACGCTTTCAACATTGCACTTGTACTTTGTACCCCGTTGATATCATGTTCTTTTGCTTACGGATCCCGGTGGTGTGAAATAAAAGTGGAACTTGTAAGATCATGGAGTTTGTATGTGTGTTAGAGAAACGCCTGGGCCGCTAGCCTAAGCCATGCCTAATCATGGTGGAAACTTGCAGCATCACCATAATGAGCACTCTATGAAGCATCCTCAATAAAAACCTATTCAAATAGCAAATAAAAAGATCGCCGAGATGCTCATTGTCTACTTGCCTTGTCATTTTGATTATGGGAAAGCTCCCGTATCATGTGTAAGGGGTACCCCGTTGGCGGTTCTTAATGATACACATATACTTACAATGACAAGAGCTTACTCGTGACTGAAGTTGAGTAGCATGAGGATCGGTCTTCGTAAGTAAGGGGGATGAGATTTTGGTTTATAACTTGTCAAGCATATCCTCTTAGTTGTGTCACTTTAACCTTCATCACCTTAAAGATGCTTATGATAGGGGCAATGAGAGCTGAAAACTACAAGTACCATAATTTTTGGAAGATCTTTATGAGGCTTGAATCCCTACTTCCTTTTACAAAAGGCCTTTCTTCCACCATTATATTGAGTCTCCACCTTCTATCTTTTTGACCTACTTTCAGAGCATAGTGGCCATTCTTAGTTCTATGTGCATTGTCCCAAGACTAGTTGATTGATGCATAACTTGTTATTGCTTGTTTGAAACTATTGTATCTAGTCACTCTTATGAACTTTGAAGGTGTCCTATGCATTTATATTTGCTACTCTATTGAGGGAAAAACTGAATACTATTATGCTATGTTTTCTTTATGTGAAACAAACAAACGACTTGCAAAGCATTGTTATTCATGAATCTTTTGTTTGTGCCTTTTCATGTTGCATCATAGTTTCTTTGCTTATTGCTAGAACTTTGTCTTTCATGTTATGATTGAAGTACTCTGATCCCATCTTTGAGTTTTGCAAATACTTTGATCAAGTCTTTGATGGTGCATGTCACCTCAAAAATTATTTCTTTTATCACTTACCTACTCGAGGACGAGCAGGAGTTAAGCTTGGGGATGTTGATACATTGCAAATGTATCTATAATTTTTGATGTTCCATGCTTCGTTTTATCCACTTTCTTGTGTTTTGTTCCAACTTTGGAGTACTTTTCATATGATTTCTTGGACTAACGTATTAACAAGATGCCAAAGTGCCAGTTGCATGTTTTCTGCTGTTTTTGGTTCCAGGAAGTCAGAAAATGAATATTCTCGGAATTGGACGGGACAAAAGCCAAATTTCCTATTTTACCGGAAGACTCACGGAGCCAGAATACAAGACGGAGGAGGGCCAGGGCCTGGCCACACCGCCCCCAGGCGCGGGCAAGCCTTACCCGCGCCACCAGGTGGTGTGGGGCCCCCTGGCACCCCCTCGGTCTCCCCTCTCGCCTATAAGAGCCTCCGGATACCAAAACCCTAAAACATCAAGCCTCTAGCCACGAAAAGTTCCGCAGCGCCGCCGCCACTGAAGGGAAGATTCGGGGGACAGAAAGTCTCTGTTCGAGCACCCTACCGGGACGGGGAAGTGCCCCCGGAGCCATCTCCATCGATCTCCACCGCCATCTCCATCACCATTGCTGATTCCCATGATGAGGAGGGAGTAGTTCTTCCTCGAGGCTAAGGGTTCTACCGGTAGCTATGTGTTCATCTCTCTCTCTATGCATGATCATATTGTGATCATGAGCCTGTAATCTATAGATCTACCTTGCTACTCAAGTGCTTAATAGATCTCTGCTCTACCCATGTGTGTGAAATTGACAGCGTGCTCACCATGGTGGCACTTAGGCTAGAGATTACAAATACTTGTTATGAGTTATATTTGGAGTTGGATGCACTACAAGAGAAAAGAGTTTTTGTGACAAATCACTTTCGTCACCGAAAATGCCATTTTCGTCACTAAGTACTCCCTCGTGACGAAAACATGGCGTCACCAGGGTCGTCACGGAAGCCCCGTCAAAGATTCTTTTATAGTGACGTAATACAAATTTTCGTCATGCAAGATTGAGCTTCGGTGACGGTCCTTACGGCGTCACCTAAGATAGGTTATCCGTGATGGACCTTCTACGTCACCTAAAATAGGAAAATCTGTCACGGTTTAGCATATTCGTTGACGAAATAGGCCGTCATGGAAGATTTATGGCGTCACGAGGATTCTGACAGGTGGGACCTGCAATGCTGACGTGGCAGCTGATAGGTGGGTCCGACCACGATGACGTGGCATCTGACAGGTGGGTCCGACGATGCTGACGTGGCAGCTGGCAGGTGGGTCCGACGATGATGATGTGGCAGCCGGCAGGTGGGTCCGACGATGATGACGTGGCAGCTGGCAGGTTATCCGTAACGGACCTTCTATGTCACCTAAAATAGGAAAATCTGTCACCGTTTAGCATATTCGTTGAAGAAATTTGCTGTCACGGAAGATTTATGGCGTCACGAGGATTCTGGCAGGTGGGACCTGCAATGCTAATGTGGCAGCTGGCAGGTGGGTCCCACCATGATGACGTGGCATCTGACAGGTGGGTCCGACGATGCTGACGTGGCAGCTGGCAGGTGGGTCGGACGATGATGACGTGGCATCTGGCAGGTGGGTCCGACGATGCTGACGTGGCAGCTGGCAGGTGGGTCCGACGATGCTGACGTGGCAGCTGGCAGGTGGGTCCCACCACGATGACATGGCATCTAACAGTCGGGGCCAATGCGATGACGTGTCAACTTCGTGTGGGGCCCGCGGGGATGACGTGGCAGCTGGCAGGTTGGTCCAGCGACGCTAACGTGGTAGCATGTAGGTGGGCCCGTCAACGATGACGTGGCGTCTGCATGTGGGGCCCGTGATGATGACGTGTCATTTTTTGGGTCGGCCCATTCGGAACTGCCTTGTGGGCCGGGAGGAATGTGACGCCGTCACCAATTTTTTTGCATGGACAAATTTGATTAAAAATTGAAATTCCATGCAAATTACGAAACAAAATTAAATGCAAGCAAATATTTGAAATGGAAGAAAATTTATAAATATGAATTGTATCACACGCAAACTTTAAAATTCTGGTAGACTGAAACTGCTGTATCAAACTCGAATGACTAAAGGAATAAAAAAACAATGTTTCGGCCCACCCGACCCATTAGAGAGCAGAGATTTTTGGCCCACGTCACGGGGACTGGGACTGGGAGTTCTGCGACATCCTCAATAGGTAACTAAGCATGCCATCCATTTCCTTCTGCCTCTTCTCAAATGCCAGACGATTCGCTTCGCTGGACTTTTTCACTGCTTCAAGTTCATCATCCTGCTTCTTTCTCATCTCTTCAAATCTCCTTTCCTACTCTTGCATTCGTTCCTCCATCTCACGTTGAACCCTTTCAGCTGCATTCAACGAATCTTGCTCCTGACTTGATAACTTTTCTTCTAAATCACGGATGCGCCCAACTGAGACGCTAGACCTCTTGGAAGCAGATGAAACTCCGATGCTGGAAAGGAAAGTAATTGATCTTGAATTGTTCTGGTCTCTCAGGACTTCTTCAACAATCTCCAGATCAGTTTTGGGAATCCAATCTTCTGGGTGTGGTCCCATTTTCTGAAGCACCATCTCAGTCTAGAACAGGATAAAAAAATAGCAAGTCCAGAGGTAGAAGAAATCAAATAATTAGACAAACTAATGAGAAATGCGTAGCACATAAAATAATTTACTTACATAAGCTTCTGCTGATTTCTGGGACATCATACCATCCTTGTTAGTGTGGCTTGCTTTAAAGAAAGAAATCGGGGAGGTATCGACGTCCTCGGTCTTCTGAGATTTCTACAAGAATTATGACACGATGAATTATAATTGTGTATGGCATGTTCACAAAAAGAAGTAGGTGTTGCATCTGAAGAGTTCGAATACTCACAAGTGCATGGTAATGTGCAACAAAGCTTCTTGAGCCAGTGGTGTGTTTCTTCGTCACAGCATCTCTGTTCTTCTTGTTACTCTCGCAGATTGCCTATGTACAGATGCATGAATTTAGTATTCCATAGTACAGTAGTATGTCTGCGATAGATGTAGCTAAAACAATAGGAATCGTGTACCTTGTGGTGCTCATCATGCCATATATCAAGAAGCTCTGCCCAGCTTTCCTCGTCTACCTCTTTTGGTTTCAACAATAAAGCTTGCTCGCGGGTTAGATCTTTAACTTCTTTCCTATAGACCTTTTTCAGCCTCCAACGTTGTTGGCGAATACCTTTCTGTAAAATGTCGGTGCAAATGTCTTTGTCAAGGTCACCACTACTGTCCATTGCAAATTTTCCCTACAGATAACATGGAACACAAATTCATATCAGCATCGAATGATAGAATTGTTAAAAAAATCATCCACCAATGAGACATTTTATATGGAAAATGAATAAGAGGTTAACGGACTTACAGTTATAGACTTAATGGTTTCCGGAATAGTATCTTTCAGAAGACCTTCCTTGTCACCATACTGCTTCCAGTGGGTTGCCAGTGGCATCTTGCTTCGTATGTGAATGCCATACTCTGAACTCAGTTTTGCTGCTTGCACAGGATCAGTGGGTCTCCTCATGCCAGGAGTGAAGTTGATCTGCATCTTAGCCCCTCTATTCCTTCTAGACCACTCGTGTACCCCATGCCCCATAGTAGGTTTGCGTACATTATGCTTTTCCTTTAGAGCACTCGCGTCTATAATTGCAACTGAAACCAGTGACAAAACGAGAGTCAAGACTTCAATTGAAAATTTTGCAACTAAACCAGTGAATAAATTGTAAGACGTGCTGTCAATACCTTCCCGTTCGCTGCGGACAAGTACATTCTCCTCAGGTGAGTTGCTGCCTCTAGAGGTTTGAATTAGCATGGGCGAGGATTCATTTCCATTAGTACCCCCTTCCCCTGCTTTCTGGGTAGGGGTCTCTGTTTCACCATTATCTTGAGTCTCTGCATTTGTTGCTGACCTTGTTACAACATTTGGAGGCACAAAGGTTTTTGAGCGGTTCTGCTTCTTTTCTTTTGTAGAACCTTCCGTCACCTGCATTTTAATAGATCAAGCCATAAATATTAAAGCAATCTGTACATATCCTACATGTGAAGGCAGGAGAATGCTGCATTTCTTCAGCTTAGAGGAAGATTTAACAACATCATGGTCCTCTTCATCCGGAACAAACACATCATCATCAGTGGGCTCGTCGGTAGGATTAGGTTCATAATTAGGGTCCTCGGTGATATCCTTCTCCTGCGGCTGTGCCTCTTTCCGTGTTGTCACTACCACCGGTTTCTTAGCAGTACCAAACACAAATTCACGCGCCATCACCGTGAAATCCAACATTGGCTTGCCATGTTCAATAGCATTCTACTTCAGTGCTTCAGACATATGAGACACGTTCTCATCCATCACTTGTTTCCTAACATTTTCATATGCGTCTGCTGTTTTGACTTGAGTAACTGAAAACAATCAAGCAAAGGCAAGTCATGATCATACTCATTAGTACAAACAGAGTAGACAAGATCATTAAAGCAAAAATTATGTGATCCATACTGTAAAATTAACATGCTCACAAAACATTATTCTATTGCCTCCAAATCTCGTACCGTCATTCAGTTAACTGTCTAAACCCTACTGTGAACAAATTCAGTTAAGTGTCAGGTTCAGTGTATTAGGTATCAAGTTGTTCAGTTGCGTCAGTTAAGACGCCAAGCAGCAGGGTTTATCCAACAAGTTGTGCCCTATTACCTGAACCATTATGTAGGAACAGAAACCTAAATCTAACACATAGTTATAAGATCGGATCATAGGGTGTCATGCTCAACACATTCATGGCATCTAGAACCATGATCTATGAAATTAAAACCCAAGACAAGCACATTGTCGAAGGATTCGGATCATAGGGTGTCACGTTCAACACGTGCTAGGCATCTCGAACCATGTCTATGATCTAAAACCTAGATCTTGCACATAAGCTGCAGCATCTTGAACAACGATCTACACATGTTGATCTACTAGAACTCATGCTTGACTGATCTAGAAAGAGGCATAGACCTAGGGCGGCAGAAAAATGACCTGGGCGTTTACGCTTTTGCTTCGGTGTCGGTGGTAGCACGTTCCGGCGTGGTGTGCCGCTTCGAAGACTGCCGGACATGTCGCCCGCCGCAGAGGGGAAATCCGCCGGCAACCAACGCCTTGCTTGACGGATCTGGGTCGAGGAAAGTGGCGATGGGGTTCTAGGTGGGCGGTGAACAAGGAACGGAATTAGGGGATGGGTATGCGGGAGGTGGGGGCACGCTGTTTTTAAAGTGTCGTGGGGGCGGCAAATTGTTAGCGCCAAAATGGGCAGGCGGATGGAAAACAAAAGAGGTGGGAACAAAATTTTTCGGTACACAAGTGGAGCGAACGAAAACCATTCATTGTAAATTTGATTGGGAAAAACAGAGGGAACGGAACGGGAGGTTTACAAGCGGGGATTATCTCTAATTACATATTGTAATTAAATAAATCCTAACACATGCAACGGTTTAGGTTTTTCCACTACTTAGACCTCCCGTGCGGAATTTGTAATATGGTTTACAAGCCGGGATTATCTCTAATTCATTGTACTATAAATTTATTTGGCCATGAACCATATTAAATTATTTGAATAAGTCATTTGTTTATATATGAAAAGGAAAACAAAATATGTTCATTCACGTACAACAGTTGGATTACTGAGCAAACAATACCATTAGTTTCCTTCATTCCACAACTCCAACTTGAAAGCTGAAGCACAATATCACTTAAACAAGTAAACCTCATTGATTCGAAAAACAAACAGAAGAGCAGAATTATTTCACATATTAGATATGTAGCCAGCAAAATTTTCTAACATCCACCAAAAGGTAGGTGATCTCATTAGACTTTACACCCAGAAACTCAGCAAATAGTTTTGCAACTAGGAACAGGGGCGGATCTGCTTGGTCACACCCTGATGCACATGCAACAGGGTAGAAAAAGCATTTTTAGTCTTACATATTAGCCTTAACCATAGTGTATCAGGAAAACTTAAACATAGTGCATCAGGGTAAGTTTAATCCTAGATCCTCTTCCTAGTCTAGGAAGAGGCAGACATGGAAATCTGATAGGGTCAGGACACGGCCTGGACGTCCGTACTAGCCCTCTGACATCTCCTCCTCCTTGACGGGCATGGTCTGCGTGTCCCTGTCACCGCCGCTGCCATCTTCGTCGCTGTCATCGTCGCTGCTGGTGGCGTACTCCCGGCGGGAGAGCCTACCGCCGTAGATTGTGACGACCAGCTCCCTGTTGCCAGCATAGTAGTCGAACGCCAGGATGTTGCCTAGCGAAATAGTGTAGCACTTGATGAACTTGGGCCAGCCCCTACGGAGGTACAAGCGGCCGTCTCGATGATCGAAATACATCTCCACATCGAAGGTCAGCCTGCTGTTACGCTCCCAGACGCGCACAGTGTTGGGCTGGTCGCCGCTAATGTAATATTTGAAAGCATGGCAGAGGGAGATCTTGTCCCACTTGTCCTCGTGAAGGATGCGGATGAACATAAAGTCAGGGTTCGGATACAGCGGCAGATGGGGTGGTGGAGACGGTGACGGCGATGACGACGGTGACGGCGACGGCGATGGCGATGGCGGTGGCGACAGAAAAGTGGCCTTGCCCTTGCCGCTGCCCCTGCCCTTACGACGGCGCCTCTTCTTGACAACGCGTGTTGCCGGCGTACGCGTCTGTCCTTCACGTCCCCTGCCCGCCGTCGCCTTGGCACCCCTGAGCATGGACACCGACGTAGGCGACAAATCATTTATTCTTCTCAATATGAAGACGAAACCCTCTCGGTTACGCCACCCTTCTGAATGCGCTTTCTTCGAGTATATGAGAACAACTTGTCCCTCTTCTAGATCTGTGCTCTGTACGAAACACTTCCACCCATCTGGATCGAAGAAGAGGCGATCATCCTTTTCTATCTTGAAGTCGATGGGGGTGATCTCCTCTTTAGGAAGACACACTCTAGTTGAGCCTCCCTCACAAATTTGTAGAGCATTAACAACCTTCTTAGGGAACTTCTGATCAATACAAAACAAGATATATAAGTTAGTAAGTCGATGTCATAAACCACATAGACAAATTGCATACACGCATGGCAACAAAAAAGAATTAAAAGAAAGTTATATGAATGTACCATGTGGTACAACTTAAGATTCGTTTTGGTCAAGCGGGTTACGAATGGCAACCCGAAAATTTTTCCCATGTTCGATTGAAGTTCTAGCAGATGCTCTTGCTCACTCTCAGTAAGCCGGCATCTTTGGGCGAAGATGCTCCTGCCATCTTAAAGAATGGGCTGCACATACAAATTTAGCACACATTAACAAATGGTAAAACTGTAGGAAACACATTATAGGTATTACATCGTCACAGCAACGTATTTCATCACAACAATACAAATATTGTTTCTGCAAATACTTGCAAGTTATTTCAATGCTACAAGCACTAGTCATAGCATAGGAAAGCTCCAGACTCCTATTCTGTCAGATATAAGTTCTCTAAGAACTACCTTTGCTGTGTTGGATTTTAGAAACATCGTAAGTACTACATTAGTTCTTGCCATATATAGTAGATAGATGGCCGATCTTTTTTGGGAGACTAGGAAGTTTAGGCCTATTTCTTATAGAAACAGATCAAAGCTAGTAATTATGTTCTGTTTTAGTCACCAAAATATAATGCTTCAGCGATTTAGCACATCAGAGATGGCAAGTTAGTGTAGGTTCTTCCATTTCCGATGTTGTGGTTGCATGTGGTACAGCAGACCCCAAAACTATCCCTCTATGCATCATGTGGTTGTACTTTCTACGCATGTGTTTCTGGTTCATTGTCAATCATGCTCTGGACCTTGCTTACTGCGAGTTGTTTCCTTGCAACAAGGAAAACAGCCAGGTGGTATTTTCTACACATGAACATCCATCCATAATTCCGGCATCGACAATTTCTTAAGACATGTCATGCCTAACTAATTTATCACCTATATATGTGTGTGTCCAAACAAGTTCCATTTTTCATATCAAGATGTAGCTAGCTAAACTTGTTATGTTTGATGGAGAGAATGAATGTGATCTGGTCATCTTGGTCATGGCAGAATGAGGCATTATTGTGCACCAAGGAAATGGACCACCACCAAACTTCACTTTGAATCTCTAGCTTGTCAGTATTGTACATTATATTTACTTTTTCATGCCTGATGTGCTAAGTTATAGCTATAGTGTATTCCTACCTATTAGGAAAACATTTATTCACAAGTGTTATCTGTTGCTCACCCTTGGCTAAGATTTTCAAGAAGTGGCACATGTTCTAACATGTTCTAGTTTCTCTTATTTGCAGGCACGCAACGATGCAACTTCCTATAAGTACAAGGTTATCAAGTATTGGGATATAATTAGCACACTTTACTGAAGGGATCGAGCTACTGAGCGGGGGCTAGGACTGCAGCTGAAAGCCGTGCAGAAATGGCGAACGAGAACGCTAACAATGACAACATCATTGATCAAGTTGTGTTGATATAATGAGCAAACAAGTGTATTTGTGGATACATTGATCTTTATTCATGTTGTAGTTGATTTTTATTTTGAAAATATCATATTTTATTTACATTATGTAATTGAATTTTGAAGCCAAATGTGTTGTTGATTTCACAATTGGCTTAAAATGGTAGCCAAACAGAAGTTGTAAATCATTTCATTTCAGAATTCCAGGTGGCAGCCAAACATAAAAATTCATTAAGGAATTTAAATTCCATCCAAATGAAGTGACATGGGGATTTCATTTCATTTCATTTCAACCAAATGAAATGAATGCATAGGAGCCAAACGAGCCCTAATATATTTTCCTACACATGCATTGTAGAGTTCAGACCTTATGCAATGTTTCCTTCCAGTAGTGTTTGATTCATGGGATTGTAATGTGCAGGAATTATTCCAGTAGGTACACTAGTGTATTTTCATGGGAAATCTAGCTTCAGCACATAGCTCGTGGAAAACCCTACTAGACAAACAATGCAGACTTGATTTTAGTGGGCAGCACAAGTAAATCCAACATGATTGGGCTCACCTTCAGCGCAGAGCAAGGTTGCGGAGATGCGGTCAACGCCGACGGGCCGGCGTCGCGGTGGTGTGGCCGGAGTCAATGCGGACGTGCACGTCGTTACGGGCGGCGGATGCGTTGCGGAGATGCGCGGCCGCGTGGCTGTGGAGAAGCGCGGTGGCGGGGTTGCAGAAATACGGTCGTCGGTGGCTGGACGATCCTGACGGAGGCGATGCGGACGGCCACGGCGGTGCGGAGAAGCGGCGGCGATGCGGAGATGCGGATGGAGAGGAGCAGTTTGGGGAAAGTACGAGAAGGGGCTAGGATATCTGCAGGGATAGATTTTTTCTCCAATTAGGTAAACTATTATTTGTACTAACATTGGTGCATGTTGGACCCACTTGTACTAACATTGGTGCATGTGGGACCCACTTATCAATGTTTAAAATAGCGGGCTATTTGATTTAGCGGAGCCAATTTTAAAAGCTATCAAAAGCTATAGCAGAGCTATAGCGCGCTATGCCCATTTAGCGGGTTTGCTAAATAATGATTTTTTTAAAGAAAGAGCAGTACATATTGGTATATATATCAATAATTTACAAATATTTGACAGTTTTACAGATCAATGCTTAAGTTGACCCTGATGACACACGTAGGTCCACATACACTAGCATTGGTGCATGTGGGCCCAATGGCATCTATGGGTTCTATGTTGACTCATATCGCCGCAAAAGTTGACCCTGATGACACATGTGGGTCCACTTAGCTAACATTGGTGCATGTGGGACCCTATGGCATCTGTCTGTCCAGTTTGACTAAGATTAGGCTTAAGCTGACCCTGATGACACATGTGGGCCCACATAGCTAGCAGCGGTGCATGTGGGACCCTATGGCATCTGTGGGTCCAATATGACTAAGATTGGGCTTAATTTGACCCTGATGACACATGTTGGCCCACATAGCTAGCAGCGGTGCATGTGGGACCCTATGGCATCTGTGGGTCCAGTTTGACTAAGATTGGGCTTAAGTTGACCCTGATGACACATGTGGGCCCACATAGCTAGCAGCGGTGCATGTGGGACCCTATGGCATCTGTGGGTCCAGTTTGACTAAGATTGGGCTTAAGTTGACCCTGATGACACACGTGGGCCCAGTTTGACTAAGATTGGGCTTAAGTTGACCCTGATGACACACGTGGGTCCACATACACTAGCATTGGTGCATGTGGGCCCAATGGCATCTGTGGGTTCAATGTTGACTCATATCGCCGCAAAAGTCGATCCTGATGACACATGTGGGTCCACTTAGCTAACAATGGTGCATGTGGGACCCTATGGAATCTGTGGGTCCAGTTTGACTAAGATTGGGTTTAAGTTGACCCCGATGACACATGTGGGCCCACATAGCTAGCAGCGGTGCATGTGGGACCCTATGGCATCTGTGGGTCCAGTTTGACTAAGATTGGCCTTAAGTTGACCCTGATGACACATGTGGGCCCACATAGCTAGCAGCGGTGCATGTGGGACCCTATGGCATCTGTGGGTCCAGTTTGACTAAGATTGGGCTATAAGTTGACCCTGATGACACACGTGGGCCCAGTTTGACTAAGATTGGGCTTAAGTTGACCCTGATGACACACGTGGGTCCACATACACTAGCATTGGTGCATGTGGGCCCAATGGCATCTGTGGGTTCTATGTTGACTCATATTGCCGTAAAAGTTGACCCTGATGACACATGTGGGTCCACTTAGCTAACATTGGTGCATGTGGGACCCTATGGCATATGTGGGTCCAGTTTGACTAAGATTGGGCTTAAGGTGACCCTGATGACACATGTGGGCCCACATAGCTAGCAGCGGTGCATGTGGGACCCTATGGCATCTGTGGGTCCAATTTGACTAAGATTGGGCTTAAGTTTACCCCGATGACACATGTGAGCCCACTTACACTAGCAATGGTGCATGTGGGACCTAATGGCATATGTGGTTTCAGTTTGACTGAGATTGGGCAAAAGTTGATCCCGATGACAAATGTGGGTCCAATAACACTAGCTTAAAATAACTTTGTAACGCTTGCGTTTACAATTCTAGACTTTCATCAAGGCAAGTTTATATCTGTTGACAATCATATTCCTTTGAACTAGTATAGCCAGTGCACAAACACAACTGAACACACATATAACATTACATAGATATGTTTGCTAGCTCACGGTACTTTAAGAAACAAGCATACTAAAGTAGTTCAACTTAGAAAGTAAACAACAACAAAGTACCACGATTTGTACTACATAAACAACATACAACATCACGAATATAACTGGCTATAGTCTAGTAACGTGCATTAATTCCAGCCGATGGCGTTGGAGGCGGTGGGGTCGGTGGCTGTGTCGCCCCAGGTAGTAGTGGTGGTGTCGCCCCAGCCAGCGGTGGTGTTGCCCGAGCCAGTGGTGTCGTTCTGCTCGCTGTCCTGGTCATCTTCGCCCGCTTCCCGTTTGTGTTTGGCGACATGCACCACCTCTCCATTTGCCTCTTCCGCTCCCCAGACCTCCTGCTGCTCTTCCCAGATCGTCGTCGCCTGTTCCCTTTCAGCCTGCTGCGTTGCATCATCCTGCTCGTCATCTGCATCACTCTGGTCTGCAGCAGCTGCCACCTCGGCCGCAGCTTTTGCCGCCTCAGCTTCTACCGCCTCGGCCTTAGCTGCTGCCACCTTTTCTGCTGCATTAATTGCAGCCTTGCGAGTCCCCCGGTCTAGCCCTTCCCTTGCGGTAATGAGCCTACGATACAGCTCGTAGGCAACATACCCGTCTCTTGCTGCATACTCTAGGTTCATCACGGAAAGTGGCTTGGTCTCCCATACTTCGTGGCCATCCTTCGGGAGTGCCTTGCAATTCCCGAGATCTCTGTCAATGATGATCACTGCTAGAGATAACATCTCGTCCCTGTCATACGGCTGATTCCAATGGAACCGTTCTTCGGTCTTAAACATGTCTTGGATGTCGATGTGGTACTATTCTAGAATGGTGATATCCTCATGTGCAAGCTTCTCTTTCTCACTCCTGATGTCCGTGCTAGCGAAAGTGATCCCCTTTTCCTGAAGGAACTCTGCCAGTTTCGGACAAGGCTCCCTTCTCCTGTAGTATAAATGCAAATTAAGACATGAAAATAATTTGGATGATGTACAATTATTTGATGATAATGTTAAACAAGGTAATTGCATAACCGTACCATTAGGCCATGTACAACACCCACAGATCATGCATAATACTTGAACTAACATGTCTAAGTATTTGAAATAAACGAGTGCAAGCAATGTATTTGCATTGGCTAATTATACATGATCTCAAATGGAAAATAAAAATATGCACATAACCAGTTTCGGACAAGGCTCCCTTCTCCTGCAGTATAGATGCAAACTATGACATGACAATAATTTGGATGGTGCACAATTATTTGATGACAACGTTGAACAAGGAAATTGCGAAACCGTGCTATTAGGCCACTTACAACGCCCATAGATCATGCATAATACTTGATCTAAAAAAATCCACAAGGACTTAAACCTATAGGAATTAAACAATGCACATAGGAAAAATTTCTAAGGATCAAAATCCTCCAAAATTCATATGAGATTCCTTTGAATCAAACAAGCCCTGCATCAAAGGAGGCCTGATGTGAAAACGTTCGTACAGGGTACAATCCTATGAATCAAACATGTGCTGATGGAAAAAAACATAGGGATTGAATCATGTACAAACCCATAGGAAATCCTTTGAATCAAAGGAGGCCTAAAATAGAAATGTCCATCCTTAGTACGTATATTACCTACAGTAGTGGAACACGAGGACAGTCTCCTTCAGGGTGATCTAGACGACGGCGAGCTTTTGTGACGGAGCTTCGTCCCGCCTATTCCTTGTGTACTCGAGTTTGAGTCCGAGGAAGTTGTCAGTCTCTTTCTCGAGCAATTGCTCGAACTTCTCCAGCATGTGATTCAAGTAGTTCACATCGTTGGTGTACACCACCTCCATAATCTTCGTGCCATAGGCACAGATGGGCTTGATGTCAACCGTGGTTTTCCCGTCATCGAGGATGTCTCCATAGGGATCCATGGATGCCGAGTTCCCCGTCGTGTGGAGGAGGAAGACACGAGAGGAACAAGAACAGACGAGAAGCGGACGCGTTGCGGTTATTGTGGTGTTACGGCGGCGGTGGAGTCGAGGCGGAGGGCCCGTACATCGATGTAGTCGACCCGTTACAAGCGATGCGGTTAGTGCAGTGCAGTGCGGTCAGTTTTGTTACGGTGTGACGTGTTTAGGAGTGGTGCGATGCGGTTATTGCGGTGCAGTGGGGTAAGTTTTAATTTGTTACGGTGCGACGTGTTTAGGTGTGGTGCATGTGATGCGCTTATTGTGGTGCAGCAGTGGGATCAGTTTTGTTACGATGCGACGCGTGTAGGTGTGGTGCGGTCCGGTCGTGGCTGCAAACTTTCAACAATTGAACGCACGGGGCTTTCACCAATCCTCTGGTCGTGGCTGCAACTTAATTTCAAAAATTGAACCCACGGCTTTCCTACAACTTTCAACTCAAGTTTGACCTAAGCTTGTATAGTGCATAACTAAATCAAAATATCTCATAAAAATTGAAAACCTACACACTTATAAATTTTATGTGAACTAGTTGACACGAAAAAATTTAAACTTGAAACATTTCATTCTCATCAAAATAACAATCCTGCATATGAGCTTCCACATAGAATGTACCATGACTCACGTGGGTCCACAAACACAAGCATTGGTGCAAGTGGGCCCAATAGCATATGTGGGTCCAGTTTGACTAAGATTGGGCTTAAGTTGACCCTGATGACACATGTGGACCCACATAGCTAGCAGCGGTGCATGTGGGACCCTATGGCATCTGTGGGTCCAGTTTGACTAAGATTGGGCTTAAGTTGACCCTGATGACACATGCGGGCCCACATAGCTAGCAGCGGTGCATGTGGGACCCTATGGCATCTGTGGGTCTAGTTTGACTAAGATTGGGCTTACGTTGACCCTGATGACACATGTGGGCCCACATAGCTAGCAGCGGTGCATGTGGGACCCTATGGCATCTGTGGGTCCAGTTTGACTAAGATTGGGCTTAAGTTGACCCTAATGACACACGTGGGCCTAGTTTGACTAAGAGTGGGCTTATGTTGACCCTGATGACACACGTGGGTCCACATACACTAGCATTGGTGCATGTGGGCCCAATGGCATCTGTGGGTTCTATGTTGACTCATATCGCCGCAAAAGTTGACCCTGATGACACATGTGGGTCCACTTAGCTAACATTTGTGCATGTGGAACCCTATGGCATCTGTGGGTCTAGTTTGACTAAGATTGGGCTTAAGCTGACCCTGATGACACATGTGGACCCACATAGCTAGCATCGGTGCATGTGGGACCCTATGGTATCTGTGGGTCCAGTTTGACTAAGATTGTTCTTAAGTTGACCCTGATGACAAATGTGGGCCCACATAGCTAGCACCAAGTGTTTTCACGAAGCCGTGGATTTTTGCCCGGTTTCCACGTTTTGGCCGTTCGGTCCAACGTATCGCCCCGTTTTGGCATGTTTTGAGCGTAACAGACACACGCGAGACGCTAGTCGTGTTTTCCACGATGTCGGGCTGTTTTCCACGATGTCTCCCGGTTTCCACGTTTTGCCCGTTCGGTCCAACGTATCGCCCAGATTTGGCCTGGTTTGAGCGTAACCGACACACGCGAGACGCTAGTCGTGTTTTCCACGATGTCAAGCACCAAGTGTTTCCGCTACTATATGCCAAGATACTTCCATGATGTTGAGGTACGTTCTTCCAGACTTGTTCAGTCTTTTGTTTCGCCAGGTTGTTATGGATTTTTTTCCTTTTGGCAATGTTGTCATCTTGCTGCCTTGTTCGAATAGGAATGACCGAGTGTTAGCTTTTTAGATGCATGATGTTCAAACTCATGAACTTGGCTTGGTCAAAATCGCGTCGAAAAAATATAATGCATTATGATGTGCAAGCTCTCTTTCAAAGTTCTAGCAATGTACAAATCGCATGCTATACCTCCATTTTAACAACATATGAAAATATGGTATCAAAAATTGAAAGTTAACTTGCTCAAAATTCAAATTTGATTTGGAGGTGATTTAGTGTTTTCAAATTTCTACATGCACCAAGTTTTAAATCTGAAAAAACTCTACAAACAAATAATGTGGCCCCTACATTCCTTCAAACAATGGTGAAAACCTCATGGAATTCAGACAAACATAGCTCCTCAAATCCAAATCTGAACTTTTCTAAAATTCATGTCAAAACCACCTATTTGATGTGTTTAACTGAATTTTCAAATTTGTACATGCACCAAGTTTTGAATCTGAAAAAACTCTATAAATAAATAATGTGGCCCCTACAGTCCTTCAAACATTGGTAAAACCCTCATGCAATTCAGACAAACACAGCTCGTCAAATCCAAATCTGAATTTTATCAAAAAATTCTGAAAACTAGTCGGAATCTGCAAAATATTTAAAAATGATAAAAACAATAGTAAAAAACCTAAGTATATAAAAATATTACATTTATTTTACATACAATTATCGAATCTTTATTACAAGCTATATTACAACTTACAAGTAATATTGAAATAATAACAAAATGTTTTAAAAAAGGAACTCAGCCCAGCCAGGCCTTCTGCCTGGACAAGCTACCTACGACCGAACTGGGCCTCTTTCAGCCCATTATGTTCCCAATGCCGCATGACGTCAGACGGGTCGGACGGCTGGGAGTTTAGTCCCACCTCGCCAACTGGAGAGGATTCCGACCAGCTTAAATAGCCGCGCGTTCGGCTGCTATCAACAGCCTCTCTGTTCTATCTTACTTGCTATCAGGAATTCTACTTTGGGCCGTTGGGCCTACTGGCAGGTCACGGGCCTGCATCCTGGCCGTTCATTTGGTTTCTAGTCGTATGCAGGCCGTGATTCCCTTGAGAAATATCCTACCAGTGGGTGGCCTTTTTTGCTTTATTTGATCTTTTTTGTCCTATATTTTAACATAAATTCATACGTTTTTAATACAAATTTACATGGCATAGTGCATATACAGCACTATCTCTGCACTTAAATGGCCCAAACCATTTCCAATTTCGAAACACTACTACAATTTGCTACAGCTATCAAAACCTTCCAATTTAAAATTGACGGAATAAAATACATTTTTCTAACTGGCAGCACAACTATCATGGCACAACGCAGATACATATGTAAGAAACAAGCAATTAAGAGCATGTAACCATAACCTTACTTGCAGCATAATAACATAGTAGTCTTACGGGAACTTCACCCTACCATCACAAGGTTACCACTTATAACCATAGTACCAAAAGAACATAGTTCTCAACCACTTCTACCTAGTTAACCAGTTCGACATATTAACCATATATACATAAACATCATCGCTATACTGATGATGTGACCATACATACTAGCAGCTGATATCAATATTCACTCCTCTTCAGTCTCGGAGTCGCTGAACACAAACTCATCTGGCTGGAGGACCCTAAGTAGAGCTTCGTGCCTGCCACGATCACGCAGGTCACCCTCAAAGTAGTCCTCACCCAGACGTCCACGAGTGGCTACCTCTCGGACATGCTGCACAATCCCCACCCTCAATCCCCCATGTGGCTTGAAGTGGTGGAATGGGCACCTGTAGAACTCGGTGCTGAATGGCAGGTAAGCAGAAATCCCCTTGCGCCTGAGCTTCTTTTCTTCTTTCCCCACAAAGGACTTGTATGTCCATTGCTCCACTTCAACATCTGAACCAGAGAAGTACTGCACAATAAATAAAACAAGAAAACAGTTAGTACCGCCTACTAAATATAAAAACCTACTACTTTTGTGCATGTCCAAATGCACTACAGCTGCTTGGAATAACATACCTCCTCATCAGGCCATGGGGAGAGTACATCATAGGCATCACCTGGGGTTGGTGCCTGCCAGACAATTAAGATAAATGAACACTAGCATTTAAGGTAATTACTAAAAGCATTCAATATTAATAAATGAAAAACACTAGCAAAAATTAATAGCACAATAATTCGACTTCACAAATCTGATCATAAAAACAACATTGATTCAAGAAACAAATCATTAAACTACATCAATGCTTTTTATACTACATTCCATTAAATTACAATGATTATTTGGAGGTTGGAATTGAAGGTTAAGAAACTAGACTATACATTCAAACAAAAAAATATCAAGGATCAATCAGTTTAGTATCAGGTTGCATGAAGCTCCACCAAGTCAAAATAGAGTAGTACAAAGTCTGTAAACTAATTAGTCTACACAAATCTGTTCATACAAGCATAAGGATCTAAAGAAATGTGTCTTAAAATCAATTGGTACAAGTAAAGGAAAACAAAAGTAAGTACACAGATCACTGCTTTGCACACTATTATGAGGCACCACTACAATCAATTAATAACATACATGTCATATGGTTATAACCACATTGTTCAGATCTAGTGCTAGAAGTTAATAAAATTCTATAAGTAATTTTAACACATTTCCCATAAAAGCAATTAAAGCACAAAAAAAGGAAACTACAAAAGTATACCGAAGCTAGATAACCACATTATATCACAGCAGCTAATTCAGACTAGTTGAATAGTTGTAGCTAGCTAACCACATTATACCACATGTACCAAAGAAACAAGCCATACTAGTAACTAGCTGAAACTAACTAACGACATTATATCACAGCAACTCAAATGAGCATCATGTAAACCATGTTCCTTCAACATAATACGAATTAACTACAAATTAAACTCTGTCAATTTAACAACAAATAAACCATCTTTCTACTAATTGGAAAAACTTCACCAATGGACTATCAACATTGGTCATCTATACAAAATTACACAACGAATCTACAGACCCAGCCTTCCATCCAATAAATCCCTAAGGCCCCGGTCGTTTTACTTTGGATTGTCCTGGTTTGACATGGATTGATGTGGTTTAAATCCTATCTAAGTCAAAATATACTCTAATCCAATCTAATCCAGTCCAATCTAACGTAGAGGTGGGTTAACCGAACATAGCCCAAAGGATATGAATCCCTAACACTGAAAGAGCTGAATCTACAAAACACATCTTACTTCCAAATAATTTGAAGGGATTGAACAGAAATTAGAAGAAAATAATACTAACATGCATCGCGGCGACCTGTGGAGACTGGACCAGTGCCAGATCCTCCGCGCAGCCGACCGGCACGTTTAAATCCAGCATTTCCACCTCGCCGAGGTCCGCATGCACCAACTCCTCCTCTCTGAGCGCCGCATCGACCAGAGCGACCAGCACGGACCGACGACCTCCTCTACCGCCATGGCCCTCCACCACCTTGACCGCATCTGGGCGGCTAACGGCTCCAAACCCCGCCCTTGCAGAACTGCCTGCATCGCCGCCGGACCCCACTCCCGCCATAGTCGGCGTCGAAATATCGCGGTATGGGAGAGCTCGAAGGCCTCAGGCGGAGGAGATGATGGGGAGAGCTAGGGTTTTCTCCCGCGCTCTTCTTTCCATATCTGGTGAGGCAAAAGGGGGCAAATGGTGGGGATGAGGCCAGGCAAAGCGGCCGAGGGAGCTCTTATACGTCGCGTCGGTTCGTTTCAGCTGACGTCACCCCGCGCACGTTGACACCCACCCGTACAAAACTGAATTTTTTCAGCAGACTACTTCTATTTCTGGATAACTGAATTTTCAAATTTCTACATGAACCAAGTTTTGAATCTGAAAAAACTCTACAAATGGAAAATGTGTCCCTTGGAGTCCTTCAAACAATGGTGAAAACCTCATGGAATTCAGACATACACAACTCCTGAAATCCAAATCTGAATTTTTAGGTCAAATTCGCGTCGAACGCAGAGGACGCATATGTACGAACCAAGCTGACCTAACAATATATCCATGATTAAACCACATCTTGTGGACCTAAAAATGATTTTTGCCAAAACAAATTAGGTTGCAATGATGTAGATGTAGATCAATATTTCAATGTTTTGACCATATTGACCAAAATTTGACTTGAGGTAAAATTTGAGCAAACAATCATTTGACAATGAACAAAGTGGTCACATTCCAACTAAATGACCCCAAATACCATACCATGTTGGTGAAATACAAATTTTATTCAAAATTTTGAACTACCTTTACAAAATGTAGTTGAATTTCAATTATTAAAATGGAAAATGGTATTTGAAATCATAATTGGACCAAAAACCTGAAAGATGAAATGTGTGCTATGACAAGATACACCTACATGCCAAATCTTAGACCATTCTGAGAAAGTATGCCATGGAGTTGGGCATCTCCTAGGTAATTTGGGTACTTACACATGAGACTCACACTAGAAACCAAGTGTGAGAGAGCAACCTCAACTTTCATTCAACAAACTCAAGGTTTATTATTTTTTGTGCAAACTAGGGTACGACACATGGCCAATTTTTTATTATTTTTTGATTTTTTTAATTTGCTTAATTTGTATCAATTAGTATCCTATTTGCTTAATTTTAATTTACATTTTTACCATTTTCTTAATTTGCTGCTTATTAATGTGTTGATTCCATAGTGTGTATCAATTAGTATCCTGTTAAGTGTAATGATCAATGCGTTTGAAACTTAAATTCATCTGAGTCTTGTTTCATTCTAGTGATTATGATTGCTCATATGATATCTATCAGTTAATAGTTATCAGATTACATTCTGAATTTATATAATATAGAATTTGTAGAGATTTCCGTTGCAACGCGCCACTCTCCCAAATGTCATGCGTGGGTCCAATGTGAAAGCAATGGGAAAGTGGACTACATATGCAGGACTACACGATTCCACACCCACGCGTGCACCAAAGGAAACCGAACCGCCAGCATCTATATAACACATCGGTCTCATCGTCTCTCCCACCATCGTCCACTTCTTCCCCAATCTGTCGAAAACCCCAATCCGCTCCCACCACCGCACCACCAATCTCATCCCTTAGTGAATCTGCAAGATGAAGCATGCTCGCGAAGACGAGCCGGAGTCGAAGGCGGTCGGCGGCTCTGGCGCTGCAACCCGTGGTCGTCGCCGTGGTGGCGGGCGAGGAGTCTTCTTCGGGAGCACCAGCCGCTCGTCGCCGCGTCGTGACCGTTGCGGACTTCACCGTACCGGTCGTGGTCACCGTTGATGCTGAGAAGAAGGAGGACGTCGTGGCTTCCCGCGGCAGATCTACAGAACCCGCATGCAGGCCGCCAGGTCATCGTCGTGCCAGACGATGAGTACTACAACGGCGAAGACCCTGACTCCATCGAGTACCTCTATGAACAAGCCCGCAAAGAATATGTACCATTCAAGGAGGAGGCCTCCGACGACGGCACCGAGGTTCTGAGCTGTTCTGTTCGATCTCCTCTGTTCATCTTACTGTTCACATAGGGTTTGTTCGTAGAGTAGATTGATTTGTGATGTCTAGGTGGTCTTCTAGATATTCTTGATTCTAGGGTTCGTACGGTTCCTTTGTAGTTGACTTTGATTTGATCTGCCATATTAATGTGATGATTCCATAGTGTATTTGAATCAGTATCCTGTTTATGTAACGATCAATGCGTTTAAAACTTAAATTCATCCAAGCCTTCTTTAATTCTACTTATTATGATTGCTCATATGATATCTATCGGTTCATAGTTATCAGATAACTTTCTGAATATGTTAAGGTAGTTAACTTGTAAATGATTCATCATTAAGTGCCTTAAATTCATCTGAGTCTAATTTGATTGTAGAGATTATGATAACAAGAATTTTATTTGGGAAGAAATGATTGATCTGATGATTGAAATTTAATGTGTAATGATCAATGCGTTTGAAACTTAAATTCATCCGAGTCTTATTTCATTCTAGTGATTATGACTGCAAGAATTTTATTTAGGCAAATTGGTTATTTTCCCCTAAAGTTCACATGCCTTGAATTATGTCCCCAAAGAATAGTGTTCTTTAATAAATTATCCATTATGGACTTTGAAGCAGATAGAAATGAACGCTCAGGCGTTCCAGCGCTCACTAGACATGATAAGACAAAACTGTCCTCGATTCATCAAATATTGGTCACACAACATTATCCTCGATTCATCAAATGTTAGTACTATCACCGCAACACAAAACTGTCCTCGATTCATCAAATGTTATTACTATCACCGCAAGAATTTAGAATAATTTTGGCAGCATTGTTAATTTTTTACAGCTTATTTCGTTTGATCGTTGTTTGTGCTCCTGTTTATCTCACTTCTTACGTATTTTAAAATTCAAAGGAAGACTTCTGACGATGTGGGCCCACGGCAAGGATGACAGGACCGCAAGAGCCGCTTTGTTCTTAAGCGGCTGGTGAGTGGCCAGATACCTTTCCGCAGGCCACGGGGAGCTATCTTGCCCATTCTGCGGCAGGGTCATCACCAAGAACTTAGAGAGCATGATCCAGGCACACGGATGGCGTTGGCGTAGGCAGCAGGCAGAAGCACAAGGGCCACACCAAGGCGAAGCATGCCGCCTTTGGCAGATTCCTCGACAAGTACATCAAGGGTGGCCTCATCCCGGTTATCGGTCCTGCTATTGGCCCTCATGTTCTGTTTCCACAAGTTTAGTTTATGTTTGTGTTGTCCCCCTGGAGATGAAGAGAAACTGTGTGCTGTTTGAAGACTAAGTTTTTAATTATGTATGGTGGAAGCTGGGCAATCATACCTAGTTGTTTAAGACTATGTTAATGTGTATGGAGTTTGTTGTTGCGTTACTGGTGCACTTGTATCTGTCTCTTATGTTGATGCACACTGCATTTGTTTACTAAATTAGATGGTTTGATGCTTTATTTTGTAGCTAAGAAAGTTTGAAGTAAGTTTGGACTACAAAAAGTTTTTGAAACCAATCTCAAACCAGAAACTTATGTACTTTACATACTGATGATCCTTCAGAATGTCTAAAAACAACCACAACATGAAAGGCAAACTCCTTATTTTCAATACTTTTCATAAAATTTGCAAAATATTCTAAGTAAAGGATTTAATTAATATAGCTAATTCTTTCCTTGTTACTCAAGATTCTATTTTAGACGATCTTACAGGACCTAACTATGACGAGTAAGTCAGAGCAATAAAAACCAAATCAATTTCCTTGCTCTGCGCACTAAATGTAATCAATATATTTCCTTGTTTTGCCTAACGGCTAAAGCTAATCACGTCGAGCCCACAAATTAAGCTTACAACTGGGTCCAGGCCCGGCATGCAAGCATAGTCGGACCATATATATATATACGCTCTCCCTCCACAAACCCTAAAGGCATAGTTGGAGTCAGCGCCGCCATCTAAACCACCTTTGCCTAGGCCGCAGATCTGTCGAGAGAGAGGGATGGCGAAGGGCAAGATCGTTGCGGTAAAAATCTAACCTATCTAGTTCGCATGTACTGGATCTATTTGGACAAAAATGTACGGCCAATGATCTTTAAATTTTCTTTTTTTGATTCGTAGTGTCCTTGGTGTTTTGACACCAAGGGTCTGTGCGGCCTGGGCGACAAGATCAAGTCCTTTTTCGTTTCTCACCCTTGTAGAGAATTTTGAAGAAATGACGGTACTGGTTTTATTTTTTGTATTATCATCAGTCTTTCCTGTTCCACCCTTTTGTCATGAATTATAGCATCTGTTAGTTTGTCATGTAGTAAACATGTCCATTTTTCTTCATTAATACCCTGCTATGCTAGAGCGAATTTCCTTAAGAAGTTTGCCATCGACTCTGTCGACCACGAGAATGATTTTGTGGTCGAGGTGGTTACGGAAGAAGGGTTCGAATTCAACGTTGATTGTATCAACAAGGATGGCCAGAACATATCTTGAAGGCCAATATTGGAGAGAATTTGCTAGAGTCTACAATCTGGATGTTGGAACGGAGCTTGTCTTCTCTACCGACACACAAGGTCCATCTACCCCTGTGACGTCGATCAACCTACCGATCACACCACCCATGTAAGTAACTGCTTATTTGAAGTACTCCCTCCGTTTACAAATATACGATGTTTACGAGTTTGTATAAAATGGATGTATATATGTAGATCCACTAAACTATTTAGGTCACCCATTTTGCTCGGTTTCTAGTCTACTTTGTAATGTGTAGAATGTCACCGATGGAATTGTCTCTAGTTTTTTCCTTATGAAAAAAGAAGTAGTTGCTTTGTGTTTGGCACGATATTTTTTCCTTGTTCCTAAACAATCTTAATGTTGACGTACCTACCATGCATTAATCTTAATTTTGATTCAGTAATTTCATTTAATTAAGTATTTGAACTTGTACAGCATATTACATCTGACCCAGGATAAGAAAAGCATACTTGACGCTATGCATGCCACTGATGGAACCATAATTAACTGGAGAATGATGGAGTCAGTGGTCAGCAATGTTGACATCATTGACACGCTGGTTGATGAACATGGAGCTGGCCTTATCAAGTTGGAAATGTGAGTCTCTGATCCACACATTAAGCTGGACAAATTGCAGGAGAAAGAGCTGGTAAGTATGAGTGATCTACTTTGTTGTGCCTGTAATTTTCCGATTAACAAATTTTCAC